>OY992888.1:62450562-62615078 GCA_963921405.1 Cepaea hortensis | reverse complement strand
GTTGGCAGCAACAATGGAAGTGTTGGCAGTAACAATGGAAGTGTTGGCAGCAACAATGAAAGTGTTGGCAGTAACAATAAAAGTGTTGGCAGCAACAATGGAAGTGTTGGCAGTAACAACTGAAATGTTTGCAGTAACAATGGAAGTGTTGGCAGCAACAATGGAAGTGTTGGCAGCAACAATGGAAGTGTTGGCAGTAACAACTGAAATGTTGGCAGTAACAAGGGAGGTGTTGGCAGTAACAACTGAAATGTTTGCGGTAACAATGGAAGTGTTGGCAGTAACAATGAAAGTGTTGGCAGTAACAATGGAAGTGTTGGCAGCAACAATGGAAGTGTTGGCAGTAACAATGAAAGTGTTGGCAGTAACAATGGAAGTGTTGGCAGCAACAATGGAAGTGTCGGCAGCAACAATGGAAGTGATGTCAGTAACAATGGAAGTGTTGGCAGTAACAACTGAAATGTTGGCAGTAACAAGGGGGAGGTTGGCAGTAACAACTGAAATGTTTGCAGTAACAATGGAAGTGTTGGCAGTAACAATGAAAGTGTTGGCAGTAACAATGGAAGTGTTGGCAGCAACAATGGAAGTGTTGGCAGTAACAATGGAAGTGATGTCAGTAACAATGGAAGTGATGTCAGTAACAATGGAAGTGTTGGCAGTAACAATGGAAGTGTTGGCAGTAACAATGGAAGTGATGTCAGTAACAATGGAAGTGTTGGCAGTAACAACTGAAATGTTGGCAGTAACAATGGAAGTGTTGGCAGCAACAATGGAAGTGTTGGCAGTAACAATGAAAGTGTTGGCAGTAACAATGGAAGTGTTGGCAGCAACAATGGAAGTGTCGGCAGCAACAATGGAAGTGATGTCAGTAACAATGGAAGTGTTGGCAGTAACAACTGAAATGTTGGCAGTAACAAGGGGGAGGTTGGCAGTAACAACTGAAATGTTTGCAGTAACAATGGAAGTGTTGGCAGTAACAATGAAAGTGTTGGCAGTAACAATGGAAGTGTTGGCAGCAACAATGGAAGTGTTGGCAGCAACAATGGAAGTGTTGGCAGCAACAATGGAAGTGATGTCAGTAACAATGGAAGTGTTGGCAGTAACAACTGAAATGTTGGCAGTAACAATGGAAGTGTTGGCAGTAACAACTGAAATGTTGGCAGTAACAATGGAAGTGTTGGCAGTAACAATGGAAGTGATGTCTGTAACAATGTATGTGTTGGCAGTAACAATGGAAGTGTTGGCAGTAACAATGGAAGTGTTGGCAGCAACAATGGAAGTGTCGGCAGCAACAATGGAAGTGTTTGCAGTAACAATGGAAGTGTTTGCAGTAACAATGGAAGTGATGTCAGTAACAATGGAAATGTTGGCAGCAACAATGGAAGTGATGTCAGTAACAATGGAAGTGATGTCAGTAACAATGGAAGTGATGTCAGTAACAATGGAAGTGATGTCAGTAACAATGGAAGTGTTGGCAGTAACAACTGAAATGTTGGCAGTAACAATGGAAGTGTTGGCAGTAACAATGGAAGTATTGGCAGTGACAATGGCATTTCATTGCTTGAGTCACAAAACTACACATATACTTGTGTGCTAAGTGATTAATGATTTGGAAAGTTGAGGGAGTTCTCCCATGCAGGCAATGGATTACATCCCTGCAGAGGTTCACATTTCATAAAGTCATGTTCATCTTTGTGCCAGGACATGCAGGTGTTGTGAGCAATGAAAGGGCAGAGAGGATGGCTGGCAGGCACTGCCACTATATCATAGAATCCAAAAAATAAAAAAAAGAGCCAAAAATGGATCAAGCTAATATTATGAATGCCCGCAGAGAGGTTGGCTGGCATAGGGACTTTCATTTGAATAAGTCAGCATCAATAGTAAGAACACAGACGTTCCGATTGAAAGTTGGTGTGTCCAGGAATGAGCAGTACACCAAGTGCACAAGAAGGAGGCTTGCCAATCAACATCAGATAGGCACAATTAGTAGCTGCAGTGAAGGGCTTACGACCACAATTTGCAATCCCACATTCGAAACAGCTGCTGGTGACTTGGAAGCAGACCACCAAGCACTGATTTTCATACAATGGTATGAGTGCTGGTTATTCATAAAGAAATGGCAAACTACTGAACATAAACTTACCAAGAAATCAAAATCAGCCAAAAAATGTTGGGGTTGACTGCAACATCTTGTAAAGGAAATCTAATTAACTTTAACTCTGAATGATTTAGTATGGAAAAGAAGACAGCAACCATGTACATGACAGAAGGATATTCTGAATTCTCACGGTGGTCACTGCAATATAAATCATCAGTAAACATTACCTCCGTGGATCTCCCAGAGCTTGATCTTTCTATCAGCACCTCCTGTGGCAAATAATCCACCAGAATAATTCCATTGGATGGAATAAACCTCACCGTCATGGGCATCCTGACACAAAAATTAAGAAACAAGACAAATGAATACAGGAACATGCAGTGTCGTCTTTTAATGTTTGTGAAACTAATTGAAAAAAAAAAAAAACAGAAATATCAGTTTGGTAATATCATCAGGAGAACTTTCACTCAGATGGCAGCTGGAATCATTAGCAGTATAACTCTTCTTTAACGAGGGGACGGAGTGTAAGTGGGAATGTTCTGAGTGCAGTGGTGTTGTTTATTAGCTCAACTCAACTCAATCAATTAGCTGTCCCAAATTGCCCAACCTCCAACAATATAACCCTCTCCAACTTCTTCTTCTTTAGCGTTCCGAGCCATTGAGGTTCTTTGCTGCAGATACAATCCGTCTCCATTCGTCTCTCTGGTTGGCCTTCTCTTGCTAGTCCTTCATTCCAAGTGCTTGTAGGTCTGTATATATATTATCTCTCCACCGTCTTCTTGGTCTACCTCGGGGTCTACGGTCATTTCCTACAAACTGTCCATCAATAATACAAATTATTCAAATCTACCTTCAAACTGCCGGTCTCTATGGTGAAGGAGTTACAGACGTGGTTCGTAATCCCACACACCAGCATTCGAAACACAGCTGCATGTGATTTGATAGCAGACCATGTTGCGCTGGTTTTTTACGAAATGGTATGGGTGCCGGATATTCAGAAATCAATGGCAAACTACTGAACATAAACTTGCCAAGACATCAACAACAGCAAAAAATCCTGGTGGTGACTGCAAACGTCCTGTAAAGGATATGCAACTAACTTTTTTTTAAACCTTCAAATTACCTTTTTCCCACATGCCACTAATTTATTACTGTCTTCTCAACATATTATCATCACATTAATATCTCCCCAATATATTACCATCGCATTACCTTCTCCCCAACAGAATAACATCACATTATCTTCTATCCAACATGCCATCATCATAATACTTTCCCCCTCAACAAAATACGAAGAAACTACCTTCTCCCCAACATGCTACCATTGTATTACTTTCTCCCCTACATGCTACCATCATATTACCTTCTCCTCAACATGCTTCCATCACATTACCTTTTCGAAAAAGTGTTACCTTCAAATTAACTTCTCTCCAACATACTACCATCATATTACCTTCTCCTCAACATGCTACCATTACCTTTTGTCCAACATGCCACCTTCATATAACCTTCACTCTATTACACTACCATCAATTAATTTTCCCTTAACACGCCACCAACAATTTTCCCACCAATATATCCCACCTCAGAATCACTAATGCAGAGAGTACGAAGAGAACTAGACAGACTCCAGCAAACAATGAGATGAGGCGGGAAAGACACTGGTGCTGGATAGGACACTCATTGAGCAAAACCTGAGAATTGTGTAACCAGAAAGTCCTTTCAATGGAACCATAGAGGACATGAAATAGAGGGAGATTTAAAGACACTGGCAAGATCGAAGGGAAGAGACCAAGGGGATGACCTAGAAGCAAATACCTGGGTGGCTTGGCCACGTGGCATGGTCGAGACAGAAACACAGAGCTGATCCACGACTCTGGTGATTGAGTGAGATGGCAAAACATGACCGCCCACGCTTACCGGCATGGCACATGATGGATGGATGGCGTGGGATAGGACACTCATTGAACAAAACCTGAGAATTGTATAACTAGAAAGTCCTTTCAATGGAACCATAGAGGACATGAAATAGAGGGAGATTGAAAGAAACCAAGGAGAAAATAATTAAAGACAGAAATAAATAATATGGGGAGTAATGAGGGGTTGCAGGAGTGAGCGAAGTACAGCAGGGCTTGGCATGTGTTGGCTGAGGCCCTATGCTCCAATGTAGATTAAGGGCAGATGGTGTTTGACCATCAAGAATGATAATGACCATTCATTTCATCCAATGGGGTTGAAAGTATGGAGCCATGAGTTCTAAGATGGCTGGTAAGACATATTTTGGCTCGTAATGTTCTTTGACAATGTGGACAAAGAATGATTGACGTTCCACGAGGAGGATCTCCTGCAGTGATTTTTCTGTCTTGCTTTTTCTTCACAGCTCTTGCAGTCCTGGTTGCTTCACAAGTGACTGCACCCTTGCATAATGATGTATGCCACAAATTTTGGTCTTTGGCAGCAGTCTCCCAAGTGTCGTGATGAATTTCAAAAGCTTTAGTGATAGATGAAGTTGGATGAAGAATGACATGCACGATGAATTGGATTAAAATGAGGAAGAGTTGTGCAATTCGTCAACCACACTCTCTTGCCTGAGTCCATCTGACAAGACAAGTCAAGTGGCAAGACAAGTCAAGAAGACTGGAGACGAATACATGTGCAGTGGATGACCAGGGCGCTCTACGTGCCTTGAAGGGCAGATGAAGGAGATGACAACATCCTACCACCAACTTAATCATCAACTATGATAACAATAAACTCAACATCAATGGAAAATCAACTTTGAGAGATGAAGCTTATATACATCAACATGATTAAACAAATATCAAAATGTAAACTGGCAGGTGCACTAGACAAGTTGGTAGCAAACTACTCTGTGATTGCCATAAACACGGTAAGATGTGGGTTTGATGCCTGGGTTCATCACTTGCCAAAGTGAGGGAGAGATTAGCCACATATTCCTCCAAACTCTCAGGCCTATAAAAGTTATGGCGCCATCACACCATAGACCCATCGCAGAAAACTGCTTCAGGATAATTATATTATTATTCTTACAACTATAAACTAGTAAAGATTCCATCGACGATGAACTGTATTTTTCGTGGAGGACTTTTGAGTTGGCATTCTGGCAGCAGCATTATGCACAGTATACCTGTGCGGGCTGTTGGCTTGCCGAGACTCCTGTCCGATCCACTTTTCACATTGGGCAGTGTGGAGCATTTTTTGTGATATTCACTGGCACAGGAACGGAGCATAATGAGGACGACCCGTTGCCGTGAAGTTGGAATAGCGACTAACTAACTAACAATCTAGTAAAGAAAAGTAAGCTAAAACCAACAGATGGAAACAACAACATACAAACTTAAGTTGGGCTGTAGTTGGCACAGATACATCGGCACAAACAACTGGAACAATATAATCTAAAGGCCCTTTACTGTGGAAGAAATGAACAGATATATATATACCTAAATACATCACTTATAAATAGGTGTAACACTAACTACTATATATATATATAAAGTTAGTTTTCACTCACTTATGACTGCATAAAACAAATGTTCGCACAATCACTACTGCATTAAGTTAATTTTAGCTCTATCATAATTGGAAAATGTTCACATGATCACAATTGCATAAAATTAGTTTTCACTCAATCACAACTGCATAGTAGACTTAGTTTTCACTTAATTACAACTGCATAATGTTCATCCAATCACAATATTTTTCATCAATCACAAATACATAATTTTCATTCAATCATAACTGCACAATTTTTACTCAATCACAACTGCATAATTTTTACACAATCCCAACTGCATGAGGTTAGTTTTTCACTCAATCACAACTCTATCATTTTCATTGAAATCATAATAGCATAATTTTCACTCAATCACAATTGCATAAAGCTAATATCATTCTCAAATAAACAGAAAATAACAACAACTGCTCAATCTTCACTCACCTGGTGTCAATAGGAAACTGTTCTTTGGCAGCTTCTTCCAGATTCCGTGCTAGCAGCTTCTGCTTGGCTCTGCGCAGGAAAAATAAGTAAACTAAAAACTAATGATAAAGTCATCAAGGACAGTTTTAAATAAACATTCAGTAAGTGTCAGAAGTTTCAGAAATAGCGAGAGACCTATAACACTTGGAAAAGAGATTTCATTATCATGTGCCAGCCGATAAGCGTGGGTGGTCATGTTTTGACATTTCGCACGATCACCAGTCGTGGATCAGTTCTGTGTTCTTGTCTCAACCATACCACATGGCCAAAACATGCAGATATTTACTTCTCTGCCTTCCCGTTGTTCTCTTCCACTCAATCTTGCCAGTTGTCACCAAGTTCTCCAATATATTTCTTCTCATAACGCGACCAAACAACTGTGACTGTCTATGTCTAATATCTCTAATCAGTTTACGGTCTTCATCTGTTTCTTGTAGTACTTGGTCATTGGATTTTATGTCTGTCCATGGTATTCTTTGCATTTTCCTCAGAAACCACATTTCCACAGCCATCAGATGTTTTTCAGCTTGTCTGCTCATTGTCCAAGCTTCACATCCATACAAAAGTACAGGTTCTATGTAGCACTTCAATGGTCTTTTTACACAGATGAATAATACTGGGAGAACATGGAGGTAGCTGCAGGTAATAACAAAAGACGGCTTGGTGTGGTTTGGTTGAGAGCTTTGCTCCAATGGGGGAATAGGTAGAAGAAGTAGTAAGAAATTCAAAACAATGTTTCAGGTTCATCATTCAGTGCCTTGCAGGCTGGCGTGGGCAATCATGCCTATCCACAAATTACGATCTCCGATGTCATGGATCAATTCGTCCGTGCCATGACTGTAGACTATCAAGAATCTTCTCACGTTGCCTCTTTTATATCTCTGCTCACAAATCTTTCCGGTTGTCACAACATGTTCCAGTTTTTGTCTTCTCATAACGTGGCCAAATAATGATGACTGCCTTTTTCTGATGTTTGTAACAAGTTGTCTTTGCGATTCAGCTTCCCTTAAAATGTCCTGATTGCTCATTTTGGCTGTCCAATTAATTTTCAACATTCTTCTATAAAACCACATCTCCAAGACTTCCAGGGAGTTTTTTGCCTCTTTACTAATTGTCCTAAATGTTTCTTGTTATTGATGTTAAAAAAAAGACAAAGAGCATAGCGCATAATTTATTGCCTGACATACTTCCCTGTAGCGGGCCCATTGGTGTAACGGTTAGGAAGTTGCGCTGACATTAGTTTAAGCACGATCAGAGAAGGGTTCAATGTCTGGGCTCAACGTTCACTATGGGAGTGAAAGATGTGCCACCTATTTCTCCGTGCACTGAGGCCTAAACATGTCATGGCCATAGCACCTGACAGGCCCGCAGCAGGTTTCTGCTACAAGACTTGTTTTATTTTCTCCTTCGTATTCCACTGTATCTTCAGGTACATATTACACAGCTAAATCAACATAAATTAAAGCAATATAATGCATTCTTGTGATGCGAGGAAATGCAACCTAAAGACTAAATGTCGTGGCAGGGCAGAACAGGCCCTAATCCTTGGGTGGCAACTGATCTAGGATCAAAGCTCTGACAGGTGAACAGTTAGAGCACAGCTTTGCTGATCTGGAAGCTTCTGCAGTGTGTCCTTTCCCAGATGCATTGGTGTTACTTTTCCTCTGGAGTAAACTAGACAGGTAGAGAGAGGGATATTGCTGCATGGGTAACACATGGTTTCTACAATTCAACCCAGGCTTTGGGCTATTTTTGAAGCACAATGTAACAAACTATCGTCTGTCAAGATGGCAAGGTGCCAGAACAATGCATTCCTAGAACTGAAATACACAACACACCGTCATATATGTCACTGTTAGTGTTACCATGGCAATTTTAAAGAAACTTGTGCCTTTTTATTAACAGAACTGCAGTTTACAGAGGCGGCTATCATACACACGTTAGTGAAAACAATTGCTGCCTCAAAGAGGACTCAAACACATGACTCCCAGGTCGGCTGACAAGCAACATCCACTGTACATCTACCACTTTGTTCGGGAGTCTCCATGGTTAAGTGGTTAAGCCGACTGCCTCACGCTTTCGCAGGTTGTGGATTCGATTCTGGGCTATGTCTTTTGTTTCAGGAGTGCATCCTGGGGGTAATCGTTGGAGCTACAGAGTTCGTGCTTTATGTGGCGCTTTCAGTAGGCCGCCCTGCAGGAATAGAGCAAGCCATATGGGATAAAACCCGGAGCAATGAAGTCAATCCTCTCGACTTTTAAGACTTTTGTCCCAACCACTTTGTTTGTCATATAATTATTTTGCTATGGACATATTTGTGCCATGCCTACTTAAAGTAGAAGTTCAATATTTGCACATGTCAACCAACTTTGTCCTGGAATTTGTTTACCGAGTTGTAGCCAGATTTCTTAAGTACCCTCATTTCAAGCATTAACGGGTATAAGATAACACCATGTGTTCAAAACAATGTTTTACCATTGTGAATCTGAATAACAAAGACACAAACAATAGACTGCATAATTTATTGCCTGGCATATTTGGCCGTTTCTCGTCAGGTGCATACTGCAGAAGTAGAGTAATACATAGGTGTTCCACGATAATCCATCCAAAAACAATCAGTGAAATTCGAAAGCAACAAAAATAGTGGTAATTATTTCCATAAGAATCAATGTAAATCCAATTAATTCATTCTAGACACTCCAAAATACATACCACAAACACACTTTATAGACAATAAATATAGTGTTTAATACTAAACACAATAAGAAATTGGCAGTGAGGTCACGTGGACAATGAGATTTTAGCACATGTGATTTTATCTTACCCACATTACTACGTTTTGAAATTGAAAAATGCAAAATAAACACATTACATCGAATACTGTATACGCAGCAATCACTTAAATGTAATTGTAGCATTAGCATTTGCAATCAATTAAAAGAAGCACAAAAACACTGGAAAGCGCTAGTCCCACTTTTTCACAAAATTGGCAGCAAAGCCATGTGAGCAAAATCCGAGGCAACTGACCAAAACTGAAAATAAATTTTTATCTGAAAAAATAGACGAAAACCGAAACTGACAATAACCAAAGTCAACAAACACTGAGGTATCGCTGTATGTAAGCAGAAAGATGTGATAGTCTGGTTAAAACTACCGTGGTGACATTTAAATGTTTGACGATGTGTTTTATTTATTTCGGTTGAAAGGATTCACTATGTTACTTCATTATATGTTGAACCTTTATGTAGTATGCATATAAAGAGATACAGCCAAATATGTCAGACAAAAATTGTGAAAAAAATTGTTTGTGTGTGCATTACTCACACAATGCATTGCATGATACACACAGACAATAGATGATCACACATAGTGCATTGCTTGATACACACAGACAATAGGTGATCACACATAGTGCATTGCTTGATATACACAGACAATAGGTGATCACACATGAAATGCTGCTTGATACACACAGACAATAGGTGATCACACATAACACATTGCTTGTGACAGAAAGTATGAAAAGAGCAATTTTTTATGCATACCTCATAAAATCGGCATTCTCAGCATTCCATCTATCAGCTTCTGAGGCTTTCAGCTCCATCCATCTTTGTACAAGCTCGCTGTTATCTTCTTGTGCCTTCCTATACTTTTCTTCTTGAGCTGTGAATGCCATCTGTAAACAGAATGAGGACATGTGTCTGATGCCATCTGTAAACAGAATGAGGACATGTGTCTGATGCCATCTGTAAACAGAATGAGGACATGTGTCTGATGCCATCTGTAAACAGAATGAGGACATGCGTTTGATGCCACCCAAATCTACCAACTCATGTGAATTACCAACATAATGTCAACCCCTTTCCTATACTTTTCTTCTTGAGCTGTGAATGCCATCTGTAAAGAGAATGAGGACATGTGTCTGATGCAATCTGTAAACAGAATAAAGACATGTGTCTGATGCCATCTGTAAACAGAATGAGGGCATGTGTCTGATGCCATCTGTAAACAGAATGAGGACATGTGTCTGATGCCACCTGTAAACAACATGAGGATATGTGTATGTATCACATTTTCACATGGGAACATCAGTGTTCAATAATGAATGGCGCATGAGAATTTTCTTATAAGCACGCCACATGGTGGAACGGAAATGTTCAGAGGTTACCGATAAACAAATTTGTTAGCATGAATTCAAAACATTTTTGCCAAAATATCACAGAAATTTTGCAGCTTTCCATGATTTCAGTTGCCTTTTGACTTATCAAAGACATATTCCTTGGGTGGGAGAAATTATAAGATGACAGGAAAAATTTCATAATGATTTCACAGTGATTTACAAACAAATCTGAACGTGAATGAGGGCAAACATTTGTGAACGCACTACAGACCCATACTTTTAAAGACCATTTGTACGCTTGAGGTGATGTGATCAATATCACCCTGGCGCCTTTACTTCCCAAGCTATTTCTTGGTACCACTTTTAAACTGGATTGACCTGGGAGTCAAAATTAGTTTTAAAAATCCAGCATGATGCGAATTTGAACCTACAGCCACAGACAGGCAAGAGTCTAGCTACTACAGCAAGTGGCTCCCATATCTATTTAACCCTTTTCCGGGCATTTTGCCCGGAAACGTTTTTAGCCCCGAACGAGCAAACCGTCTGAAAGCATCCGTGACTATTATGCATAGTAAAAATGCGATCTCTCTGCTTTCTGATTGTCTGTTTTCGGTTTCGCTGATAGCTTGAGAACGTGGCCGCCATTCGCAAACGTGTACTTTGAATTTGAACGGATGTTTTAATAGTTTTTGGGGGTTTTACGCTTTGTATTTCAAAATGGATTTTGACGATTCTTGAAGTGATAGTGAAGATTTTGCTGGGTTCAATTTAAGTGACATTGAAGGGCACGAAGTTGACTATTAATCGGAGCTAGATGTGACTGATCAGCGTAACTTTGCGTCGTGAGTCGGACTTTAAAGAAAGTGATTCTGATTTTGAAAATGTTTGTAAATTGCCATATAAATGACTGACAATCACAAACAATATGTTGTAGTTTGTAAATATTTGTGTTCATGTGTGGATTACCGGGAACATTCACGTGAGTAAAATAACCTGTATGCTTTTCACTTCATTTTGTTTTTTATTTAAGTAAAATCGGATGCTTGCTTGCTTGTTGCTTGCTTGTGTTAGCTGGCTGTGAACTCCAGCGCGAAGTCCTGTATCTCGGATGAAGGCATCCTGTTGTCCAACATCAGTGTGATGTCATACAGGACCTGAGGTTTGCGTGAGTATCCGTGTCCCATGTCTGGCTTATTGGTGTGCAGACTGGTGGTTCCTCGCCGTGCAGGCAGACACTCTCCGACTTTGGAGGAATAAATTAGTTGACTAACACCTTTTATGTGATGATTTTACTAACGTAACCCAAAATTTTACCGAACCTTAACATTTTTCTTGCCCGTTCAGGGCTATAAAACAGACAAACGTCTGCCCTGTAAAGGCTTAAACAAAACAATGATGGGACCATCACACTTGATAAACATCAATGCACAAAGGAGTTGTACAAGTTGTACAAGGCAAGAGGGTCGACTTCATTGCACCATATTTATCCCATATGACTTGGTCTCTTTCTGCAGGGCATGCTGCCAAAAGTGTCGCACAAACTCTGTAGCTCCAGCGATGACCCCCAGGAGTCTCCGAGAAAATTACACTCGTGAACCGAAGACATAGCATAGAATCAAACCCATGGCCGCAGGTCTATATGGCCAGAATGGACAAGAAAACGTGTTCTTAAACATCTACTGTGCTGATGTGGAGGTAAGGGGTTCAACCCCTACTCCGGACAGTTGGACTAAAATGTTGACCTGTCGTCCTTGACTTGGGGACGTAAATCACAAATACCTCTGAAGTTGGAGTGGGTTCACCTGATGGCGAGGGACACTGTTAATAGGGAAAGCTAAATCACAAGCAAAATTCTGTGCAGCACCACCAGAAGTAATGTATGGACTACGCTTGAGTTCAAAGCAAGCAAGCACAAAAAAAAAAAAAAAAACATTCTGACATAGCCCAGAATTGAACCCATGATTTTCGGAACGCGAGGCAGGTGGTGTAATCACTTCACCACGGAGACTCACAAATGCACAGAGGAATAGGTGGCCAGTCTTCCTTCTTCGTAGCCAATGAACATAGACTATGAAACCTTGCCCCGACAACACTCATGGCATTAGTAGCGACGCCCCCCCCCCCCCCCCCGGGGAATATAATAACACACTCACTATTTGCTACGCGAGAAACTTCTATCTTTTCTCTTTTTGTTTTGTTTTGAAAACATAATAGCAAAAACAGATATCACTAAGTGTCAGTATCGATTGATTTGGTTTTTCAGAATTTTAGGTTTTAAGATTGAGCAAACCCACTACTGGCAATACTGATCATATTCCGGTATGAACCTTGGGCGTGTCCACATCTTACTGGAAGAACTAGACTGGAGTTTTGCTCTCGTTTGAGCTCGTCAGTAGTGCATATCCCTGACTGGACCTGGGATCAACCTCCGGATCACTGGCGTGTGAGACAGGTGTGTAACCACTTGAGCACAATGGGTGACATTGTGATATTCTAGTGTGATAATTTGGTCGCATCTAGCATGAGCCACGTGGTCAAGTGGTTACACATCCACCTCACATGCCAGTGATCTGGAGTTCGATTCCGGGCCCAGTCAGGGATATGCACTACTGACGAGCTCAAAGGAGAGCAAAACTCCAGTCTAGTGCTTCAAACCTGACGTGGACAAGGCCCAAGGTTTGTACCGGAATATGATCAGCGCTGCCAGTGGTGGGTTCTGCTCGATCTTCAAACCTCAAATCCCAAAACAACTAAATAAATCAAAAATAGATATCACTAACACAGACAGTATCGACAAAAATGAAAAAGAGGCTACCTGCAATGCCTGGTGTTCATCTTTCAAAGTCTGGTTTGCGTCCTCAAGTTCAGTAACTGCTAACTGGAGATTCCTTTTCTCTTGCTGCAGGGCAGAGATGTTCACCATTGCTTCAGACAACCTAAAACCATACAAGTCATTTCCTTTTGCTGTTAATGTTGAAACAGGAGCTCCACAGGGGAGCTGTGCTGGTGTAGTGGGGAGCTGTGCTGGGGTAGTGGGGAGCTGTGCTGGGGTAGTGGGGAGCTGTGCTGGTGCACTGGGGCACAGTTGGGAGCCGTGCTGGTGTAGTGGGGAGCTGGCTGGTGTAGTGGGGAGCTGTGCTGGTGTAGTGGGGAGCTGTGCTGGTGTAGTGGGGAGCTGTGCTGGGGTAGTGGGGAGCTGTGCTGGTGCACTGGGGTGCAGTGAGGAGCTGTGCTGGGGTAGTGGAAAGCGGTGCTGGTGCACTGGGGCGCAGCGGTGAGGTATGCTGGGGTAGTGGGGAGCTATATGAGTGCACTGGGGCGCAGTGGGGAGCTGTGCTGGGGTAGTGGGAAGCTGTGCTGGGGTAATGGGGAATGTTGCTGGGGTAGTGGGGAGCTGTGCTGGTGCAGTGGGGAGCTGTGCTGGTGTAGTGGGGAGCTGTGCTGGTGCAGTGGGGAGCTGTGCTGGTGCAGTGGGGAGCTGTGCTGGTGCAGTGGGGAGCTGTGCTGGTGCAGTGGGGAGCTGTGCTGGTGCAGTGGGGAGCTGTGCTGGTGCGGTGGGGAGCTGTGCTGGTGCGGTGGGGAGCTGTGCTGGGGTAGTGGGAAGCTGTGCTGGGGCAGTGGGGAGCTGTGCTGGTGTAGTGGGGAGCTGTGCTGGTGCGGTGGGGAGCTGTGCTGGTGCGGTGGGGAGCTGTGCTGGTGTAGTGGGGAGTTGTGCTGGGGTAGTGGGGAGCTGTGCTGGTGCAGTGGGGAGCTGTGCTGGTGTAGTGGGGAGCTGTGCTGGTGTAGTGGGGAGCTGTGCTGGTGCAGTGGGGAGCTGTGCTGGTGCAGTGGGGAATTGTGCTGGTGTAGTGGGGAGCTGTGCTGGTGTAGTGGGGAGTTGTGCTGGGGTAGTGGGGAGCTGTGCTGGTGCACTGGGGTGCAGTGAGGAGCTGTGCTGGGGTAGTGGAAAGCGGTGCTGGTGCACTGGGGCGCAGTGGGGAGCTGTGCTGGGGTAGTGGGAAGCTGTGCTGGGGTAATGGGGAATGTTGCTGGGGCAGTGGGGAGCTGTGCTGGGGCAGTCGGGAGTGTTGCTGGTGCAGTGGGGAGCTGTGCTGGGGCAGTGGGGAGCTGTGCTGGGGCAGTGGGGAGCTGTGCTGGTGCAGTGGGGAGCTGTGCTGGTGCAGTGGGGAGCTGTGCTGGTGCAGTGGGGAGCTGTGCTGGTGCAGTGGGGAGCTGTGCTGGTGCAGTGGGGAGCTGTGCTGGTGCAATGGGGAGCTGTGCTGGTGCAATGGGGAGCTGTGCTGGTGCAATGGGGAGCTGTGCTGGTGCAATGGGGAGCTGTGCTGGTGCGGTGGGGAGCTGTGCTGGTGCGGTGGGGAGCTGTGCTGGTGCAGTGGGGAGCTGTGCTGGTGCAGTGGGGAGCTGTGCTGGTGCAGTGGGGAGCTGTGCTGGTGCAATGGGGAGCTGTGCTGGTGCAGTGGGGAGCTGTGCTGGTGCAGTGGGGAGCTGTGCTGGTGCAGTGGGGAGCTGTGCTGGTGCAGTGGGGAGCTGTGCTGGTGCAGTGGGGAGCTGTGCTGGTGCAATGGCTAGCACACTTGACAACTAGCCCGGTCCTATCTTTTACTATATCCTTCAGCTCTGTCTATGTTTTCCTTGTATTATTACTATCTGTCTTTAATTCTCTTCCCTTTTTGTTTATAGGATTATTTCACCAACCCTCTCCCACTATTTCACCAACCCTCTCCCACTATATATCATCAACCCTCTCCCACTATATCACCAACCCTCTGCCACTATATCACCAACCCTCTGCCACTATATCACCAACCCTCTGCCACTATTTCACCAACCCTCTGCCACTATATCACCAACCCTCTGCCACTATATCACCAACCCTCTCCCACTATATCACCAACCCTCCTCCACTATTTCACCAACTCTTCCACTATTTCATTAGCCAACACTACTACATACAATATTATTTTATAAAATCCATACCATCCTGACCATAAATGATACCCGGTATATGATGCTAACAGCTACAGACAAGAGGAGTTAAAGTTACATCTGTCTGCAACAGACGAGATGAGTTAAAGTGACATCTGTCTGCAACAGACGAGACAAATTAAAGTGACATCTGCCTGCAACAGACAGAGATGAAAATGGCATACCACAAATTCAAACAAGTAACTATCAATAGTTACTTCACTCTATACCAGGGATTGGTACTTACAATGTTTCTTTACGCTGAATTTCCTTTTCCTTTTCTTGTAGCAAAGCATTAAGATTAATGATTGCCTGAGCATTCTGTAAAATAAACATTAAGATTAATGATTGCCTGAGCATTCTGTAAAATAAACATTAAGATTAATGATTGTCTGAGCATTCAGAAAAACAAACATTAAGATTAATAGCTGACTATAGCATTCTGTAAAATAAACATTCAGATTAATAGCTGACTGTAGCATTCTCTAAAATGAACTTTAAGATTAATGACTGCTTGAGCATTCTGTAAAATAAACATTCAGATTAATGATTGCCTGAGCATTCTGTAAAATAAACATTAAGATTAATATCTGCCTGAGCATTCTGTAAAATGAACATTAAGATTAATAACTGACTGAGCATTCTGTAAAATGAACATTAAGAGTAATGATTGCCTGAGCATTTTGTAAAATAAACATTAAGATTAATAGCTGACTGAGCATTCTGTAAAATAAACATTAAGATTAATAGCTGACTGAGCATTCTGTAAATTAAACATTAAGATTAATTATCATCTGAGAATTCTGTAAACTCGTTAGAAGAAATAAATGAAAGAACTTGGTGACAACTGGCAAGACTGAGAGGAAGATAACAAGGGGAAGGCAGAGAAGTAAATACCTGGATGGCTTGGCCATGTGGTATGGTCGAGACAATAGCACAGAGCTGATCCACGGCTCTGGTGATAGTGTGAGATGGCGAAACATGACCACCCATGATTACCAGCATGGCACACGACGAAGATGAGCTTTTGTAAAATACACAATAGGATGAATGATAACAAAGAAATGTATAAAATATATATAAGGATTGGGAGTCATGGTAGAGAAGTGATTAGCACACTTGCCTGCCAGTCCAGTGACCAAGAGTTTGAATCTGCAACAAGGCAGACTTGTTTGATTTACAAGGGCTCACAAGGTTGCCAAACCTAAAACGGGTACTAGGAAATGTCTTCAGAAATAAAGGTGGCCAGGACAATATAGACCACCTCACCCCTTGAGGGCTGAATGGTTTATAAACATCTGGGGGCTCAGGTCAACGTTTAAACATCTGTCTCCATGTGGGTTTAAACCAAAGACCACCAGGCTGACAGGTGAGTATCTAGCCACTAGATTACTGTGGTCCCATTAGCCACTACATTACCGTGGTTCCCATTAGCCACCACATTACTGAGGTTCCCATTAGCCACTACATTACTGTGGTTCCCATTAGCCACTACATTACTGTGGTTCCCATTAGCCACTACATTACTCTGGTTCCCGTTAGCCACTACAATACTGTGGTTCTCATTACCCACTACATTACCGTAGTTCCCATTAGCCACTACATTACCGTGGTTCCCATTAGCCACTACATTACTGTGGTTTCCATCTGATGACAGTAAGCACCATCCTGCATATCAGGCGTGTGACTCTAGACCCATATTTTTATAGACCAATCAGTGCTGGGCTGGAGATGTGTTCATGTTCGGGATGTACTGAAGAGGGGATCCGAGCACTCATGCACTGAAGTGCAATGTGGATAATCTGACGACTTACTAACCTTAATGGCTCCGGTAACGCACCAGCAATTTGCAATGTATGTTAATCTTCACTGGGTTTGTGTACAGCTAGGTAAATCAGCCATGTGCTATTGTGGATTGGCACCACAGACAGCAGATCATATACTCCAGACAAACCTTCTGGCTTAGAGAAGTCAGTTGGTTGGTCACGGTTCCAACTTCACGGCAAAGGGTTGCCCCATAATGCTCCATTCCTGCGCCAGTGAATATCACACAAAATGCTCCTCACTGCCCCATGTGAAAAGTGGAACAGACAGGAGTCTCGACAAGCCAACAGCCCGCACAGGTATACTATGCAGAATGCCGCTGCCAGAATGCCAACACAAAAGTCCACCATGAAAAACACAGTTCACTGTCGATGGAAGCGGCAGTCACTAGAAAACTAGCAGCCACACATTTCTGCATAAGGCAAACCCAATTAGTTCAACAACTGGCAGTTGAAACTTTTCCGAACATGCAGTTCATGACACAAACAACCGCGGACAGATATAAAAGGACTCCACATAAAATCCACAGCTCACAGTGTCGCTCCACACACTCAATTCAGTAGCAGGGCGACGGAACCATAGGCCTAAAGAAACAATAGTAGAAGATAAACTATGGACCACTGAGTCGACTAAATAGACAGTGAAGTTTACACAAGAGACAACACTGCAGATACAGACAACAAGTTTCAAGTGAACAGAAGAAGAAGTGTACAGAAATACAAGTTACCTCTCCTCTCTTCTTGTGCATTTCTGTAAGCTCTTCTTGTAGCTTGTACAGCTTCTGTTCCAGAGCATAAACAGTTGAACTGCTTCCCCTGAAAAACATGTTAGGTATGATGAGGTGCATTAGGGAATTAGGGACAGGCATGATAGTAATGATGGAAGGAGCCTTGAAGAGATTAGAACAAGAATCACTATGTTGAAGGTAGCCGTTTGCAACATGAAAAAGATATGGTCCAATAAAAAGATGTCAACTGCAACAATAAAAAGAGTGCTGAAGTGCTACATAGAACCTGTACACGGGAAGGTTAATCCGGTCAACAAATGCCCACAAAATCGGATGTGTCGGTCTAACGGCGCAAGAATGCAGCTCTGCTGTAAACAGGCACAATGCAATCACATCCGAAAATAGTCTTTGGATGAACGCAGCAAAAGAAGAAGAAGAAAAGCCTGTCTTTTGTATGGATGTGAGATGTGAACAATGAGCAGACAAGTTGAAAAACATTTAATGGCAGTGGAAATGTGGTTTCTGAAGAAAATGCAAAGAATACCATGGACAGACAGAAAGAAAAAACAATGAGCAAGTCCTACAAAAAGCAGATGAAAACCGTGAACTGGTTAGAGAAATTAGACGCCGTCAACCAAGACTTTTTGGGCATATTATGAGATGAAATAGACATGAACATTTAGTCACAACTGGCAGACTTTATGGGGAAAGAGTAAGGGGAAGACAAAGAGATAAATACCTGAATGGCTTGGCCACATGGCATGATGGGGGCAAGAATCTGAACCTGATGCAAGACTCTGGTGATCATGCAAGACATCAAACAATGGCCACCCCATGATTATTGGCATAAAATTAAGCCACATCCACACAGTCTGCCTTAGGAAGCTATTGAAGATTAAATAGCAAGACAAGATCCCAGACACTGAAGTCCTAGAAAGAGCGTCCATGCCCAGTATCCACGCTCTACTAATGAAGAATCAGATTCGCTGGGCTGGTCTCTTGATTCACATGTCAGATCACAAGCTCCCTAAAACAATTTTTTTAATGGTGAGCTGTGCTTTGGTAAATGTTCCCAAGGCAGCAAGAGGAAACGCTTTAAAGACACTCTGAAGATCTCACTAAAAGCTTTTGGAATTCATCACAACACTTGGGAGACTGCTGCCAAAGACCAAAATTCGTGGCGTACGTCATTACGCAGAGTGTAGTCACTTGTGAAGCAACCAGGACTGCAAGAGCTGTGAAAGAAAAAAAGGTCGGAAAAAAAAAATTACCACAGGAGATCCTCCTCCTGGAACGTCAAGCATTCTTTGTCTGCATTGTCAAAGAACATTTCGAGCCAAAATAGGCTTTACCAGCCATCTTAGGAATCACGACTCCAAACTGTCAACCCCATTGGATGAAATGAATGGTCACCATCTTCTTGATGGACAAACAACATTGGCATGGCACATACTTATGATGATGATGAGAACCACGGTAGTGCTATGTACCCATTTCTCACAGTCCTTAAATAGTTATTGTTCTTTCTCTCCAAATCCTACAAGTTGCATACGAGTTAACAGAATGGCAGTGTTTGGACAATGGAAGAAATCCATGTATGTTAAACATGAAATAAACCAGGACATAAATAATGAAATCTAGTACCAAACTAAGAATATTCAACTCCAATGTTAAATCAGTACTGCTGAATGGGTCAGAAACATGGAGGGCGACTAACACAATTATGAATAAACTACAAACATTCATTCATTGGTGCCTGGGCAGCCTAGAAGAGTTAAAATGGCATAAATGAATCAGAGAGTGTCACAGCACGCCCGTCTGCTTGGGTTTATGTTGTTGTTTATCCATCAAGAATGACAATAACCATTTATTTCATCTACTGGGGTTGAAAGTATGGAGCTGTGAGTTCTAAGATGGCTGACAAGGCCTATTTTGGCTCAAAATGTTCTTTGACAATGTGGGTAAAGAATGCTTGACATTCCAGGAGGAGGATCTCCTGCAGTGGTTTTTCTGTCCAGCCTTTTCTTCACAGCTCTCGCAGTCCTGGTTGCTTCACAAGTGACTGCACCCTTGCATAATGATGTACGCCATGAATTTCAGTCTTTGGCAGCAGTCTCCCAAGTGTCATGGTGAATTCCAAAAACTTTTAGTGAGATCTTCAGTGTCTTTAAAGCAAAGATATATGAAGTTGGATGAAGAATGACTTGCGCGATGAATTGGATTAAAGTGAGGAATAGTTGCGCAATTTGTTAACCTTACTCTCTTGCCTGAGTCCATCTGAGTCTGGAGCAAGACAAGTCAAGACGACTGGAGATGAATAGGGGTGTAGTGGTGATGTTATTAATAACATTTAGAGTAAAAGTTCTTGCAAGTGGCTCACAAGCAAAAATGCCGTACTGATGCTCTGAAGGTACTGAACACAAGCACATGCTGCAGCTGACACAATTACTTTAATCCACTGTGATGGATGACCAACAACATATTTCCCAGCCAGCCACGTCCTACTCACTTATGTTCAGAGAGCAGATACACTGTTTCACTGTAGACAATATGCAGGGTGGCCCTCTCTCCCTCAATCTTTCTCTCAATCTGTGTCTTAACTGACAATCCACTGTATTTTATGTGTAGTATGTGTGCGGTACTCAGACTATCTGGCGACATTGCTTCCAGATGTACTTCTTGTGGCTGGAAAACTTGGTGTATCTTATTCGTAAAACTTATGTTTGTAATTTAACAACTGAATTAGGTATTACTGCTATACTCTCCTGTGCCTGAATGCACATTATTCTTTTTTTTTTCATTTTTACATCTAAGCAACTCTTACTGACGTCAGTGTATCGTCATAGTTAACCTTTTCACCAATTATGTTTTTTGTCTGATAAATGTATTGAATCTGTCTGTACTATGATAGAGAAGTTGGAGAGATAACTAGACAGATTCCTGCAAATTAAGAAGTAAGAAAGAGACACTGTCACTGGATACGACACACATTGCGAAAGGCTTAAAGTCGCTTAAAAGTTGACAGGGTCGACTTCATTGCACTAGGTTTTTATCCCATATGGCTCAGTCTCTTTTAGCAGAGCGGAAAGCGTCACACAAAGCACAAACTCCGTAGCTCCAGTGACGACAACCAGGAGTCTCCAAAAAAATGCACTCGTAAACCGAAGGACGTGCCCCGGAATTGAACCCACAACCTTCAGAGCCCGAGTCAGACGGCTTGATCACTTCACCACGGAGACTGACAATAATATAACAAGAAAGTCTTCCCACAGGGAAAATGAAATAGAGGGATACAAAACATACTGAGAAGAGAATTAGAGATTAAACTGAATAATGTGGAGGAGATGAAATGAACTTCAGGAGGTAGCAAATGATAGGACAGCTTGGCATCAATTAAATAGTGGGAGAGTAGGTCAGCATGGCCGAATGGATAAGAATGTGTATTGTTACACATCCAGTGTGATGATACCGAGGTAAGGGGTTCAACCCCTACACCAGACAGTTAGACTATAATGTTGACCTGCAGTCCTCGACTTGGGGACTAAATTACAAGTACCTCTGAAGTCAGAGTGGGTTCACCTGATGACGAGGAACACTGTTAATGGGGAAAGCTAATCCACATGCAAAATTCAGTCCAGCACTACTGGAAGTAGTGTGTATGGATTACGCTTGATTTCAAAGCGAGCGAGTGCAAAAAAAAAAAAAAATAAATAGAGGGAGACAATACATATTGAGAAGAGAATTAGAGACAAAAATTAATAATGTGGAGGAGATGAAATGAACTTCAAGAGATAACAAAAGATAAGACAGTTTGACATCAGCTGGTTGGATTGCCTAAGCTCAAATAGAAAGATAAAGGATACAAGAAAGACATCAAATATAACTCAACTACTCACACACTGCCTCGCCTTGCATGTTGACCGTCCCCATCCTCTTTCAAATTGTCCACCTCAACCTGCAGGTGGACATTCCTGGACTGCAGCTGGCTGGTCAGGTCCTGAAGCTTGTTGTCTGCAGACATAGTTCCAAATTTTCAATTACACCTTGAAAGAAACTAGTAACGAACAGTAATTATGGAATATTTGTTTTTAACTACTATTGACTCTCTCTGAGTGCTGGGTTGGTGTTTGTTGACATTGAAGTACGTAAAATGCATGCAGGAAACATGACCAAATAGTTTCTTTGATTAAATAACTGCACGTGATGATGTTAAAAGTACCCCGATAAAATTAAACAGGAAAGACATTTTAATGACAAATTTACTTCCTGTGAAAATAAGCCTATTGTGTTTGTTTAAACTGGAAGGAAGTATTTTGATAGCATATTGCCAAAGTGAAACAAAATGTGGGATATTTTGTGGCACAAAATAAAAAGGAGTATTGACTTCCTCAATAATCTCCTCCTCCTCTGTTCCTCTTTCTTTATGCACCTCAGGTGTCAGTGTTTCTGACTTCCTAATACATTTGTGAAAGGTTGACTTCATCTAGACAGATTCCATCCATGGTGACAGCTCTGTCTGCCCATATGTATATTTTCTCTCCTATCAATTCTACTGTGAAAAAAATTACTGGAAGCCTTGGAGATGAGGTTTTATAGAAGAATGTTGAAATTGGACAGCCAAAATAAGAAATACGTTTTAAGGGAAGCTAAGTTGCAAAGACAACTTATCACAAACACCAGAAAGAGGCAGTCATTGTTTTTTCGCTACATTATGAGAAGTAAAAACTGGAACATGTTATGAAAACTGGATAGATTTGCAGTAAGAGACAGAGAAGATTTTTGACAGTCCTGTGTCATGGCACAGAATGGAGGCAACACACGAATTGATCCATGCCGCCTGAGATCGTAATTTGTGCAGAGGCATGATCATCCACAACAGCTGGCAAGACACTAGATGATGATCAACTCTGCCAGGAAATTGGTCTTGTGGCCTACTCTTTGCCATTTCCAACTGTCATAGTGCACAACTAGCAAATGGGACTCCCTGTTTCTGGGCCGTATCATGAAGGCTAGGTATCCAAGCTCATTACCCAAGAGCTCAGGGGGACACTTGATATCATTAGATAACTGTTGGGCCATATCCATTAAGGCTAGGTATCCAAGCTCATAACCCAAGAGCTAAGGGGGACATTTGATATCATTAGATGACCATCTGTTCTCATACAGCGGTGAGAAACAGACGTAGTGGTTGGGGTTTCATTTCGAAGGCTAATGGACGATGCTTGAAAAGGGAGAGTCTGGCATATGAGACTACGACCTCTAGCATGATAATGGAGGTGGAAGCAGTAACAGCGGCATTCCGGTTGCTAGAGGAGACTACTGCAACACACGTTGTATTCATTACGGATTCAAAGAGTATACTTAGGTGGAGAAAGGAATCTTTCGTGTGGAATGGCTCTCGTCGCTTCAGATATCACAGATTGTGAGAATTGTATGGATATTTTGCCCTGGCCATGCGGGGGTACGAGGGAATGAACAGGCTGATACGCTAGCAGGGAATGCACCTCTTGGTGGTAGTTTGCCTACGGACAGGGAGGTGGTCGTGCGCTTGTGGGACCAGGTGGAGAAGGCAGAGGAACAGAATGGGAACCCATATGTGGAAATAATTGAGATTGCGGGGGATCAACAGGGGTTCTGGAAGAGTCTCAAAACTGAGAGGAAAGACCAGGAGAACGTTTAATCAGATAGCGGTGGGAACGATTACTAGCATGACTCTTCGCTGGCTGTTGAATGAGGGGACGGAGCACGTATGGGAAATGTCCTGAGTGCAGTGATGTCGGTTCTTAACTCAACTCAACTCAACTTTCTTTCTTTTCTTATTCTGTGTTAATCTGGAATGTTGTTTTAGACATAATTGTTTTGTGCCTGTTTACATCAGAAAAAGAATTACTCAGCCAACCAAGACTAAAGAAGGCTCTTCAAGAAGTGTTATGACATGTTGCAGAGGAAGACATTTTCTTTGATATCACCATTGTTTCTGTTTTCTTGATATTCAAGGAGAGTACATTCTTTGCGTTCTCTGTTACAACAATGTCCAACAATCGTTGTAGGTCTGTTGTATTATCTGCCACCAATACTGTGTCACCTGCATAGCGTATATTATTTATATTATAACCTCTGATTAGTATTCCTGGCACTCTTTGATCTCCTTTATTATTACTTTGCTATATAGGGAGAAGAGACTGAGCTACCGTATGACAGTAGATGGTACTACCTGCTTTCTGTCAGCGCCGAATGTTGGGCGGCGCTTACCAAACCCGACACCCCACATTGTGCCAACGGCTTCGGGCGGAAGAGCCCAATTGGGAGGGTACTAGCCTTATCCTGGTGCAAGGAAATGCAACCCAAAGACAAAATAAGTCATGGCTTGGCAGACCAGGCCCTAAGCCTTGGTTGGCAGCTGGTCTAGGATCGAAGCTCCGACAGGCGGACAGTTAGAGCATTGCTTTGCTAATCCGGCAGCTTCTGCAGCTTGTCTTGTTCCAGATGTATAGGTGTTAACTTTCCTCTGGTGTAAACTAGGCAGGCCGAGAGAGGGATCGTGCTGCATGGGCAACACATGGTTTCTTTATTTTAGCCCAGGCTATGGAGAGGCAATAACTCCATCCCTGGTCTTAACCGGTCTCGGAATCAAAGCGAGAGGCAACTGTTACGGGTTATAAGTCCTTGTCAGTTGGCGTAGACATGGGGCGCCACGCGTTGCCTCTGACGGTGGGAGACACCTACAGGTGTCACTGATCAGCTACCGCCTGCCTCAAGCTGGGCAGCCCCCGGCCAATTGGGTGCTGATCCGCCACAGCCTGCCTGCTTCAATGGGTGCTTGGGGCTAGGACAAAATCTGAATCGCAGGCTGTAAAACCAATGCACCAGGTACTAATAAAAAGAATAGAAACCTCAAGCTACGGCTTGCAACCTGGAACGTGAGAACCATGTGTCCAGGATTTTCCACTGACTTGACAAATATTGACGATGTGAGAAAAATGGCTGTGATTGATGCTGAACTCAATCGTCTTAACATTGATATTGCTGGCCTGCAGGAGACTCGCCTCGCTGAGGAAGGGTCACTCAGGGAAAACAGTTACACCTTTTTTTGGAAGGGAAGAGGGCAGGCAGAAAAAAGGCAACATGGTGTGGGCTTTGCAGTGAAGAATTCGCTACTGGGAATGATTGATATCCCAGCTGGAGGTAATGAAAGATTATTATCACTGCGCTTGGCAACATCTTGTGGATTTGCCACCAATCTCACTGCATATGCACCGACATTCGCTTCCTCTGATGATGTGAAGGATATGTTCTATGAGCAGCTAGACTCTGCGATCAAGGCAGTTCCAAAATCCAACTACATTTATATGCTCGGTGATTTCAATGCTCGCGTGGGCAAGGACTCGAGTTCATGGCCAGTGTGCCTTGGAAAATACAACATTGGTCGCATGAATGATAATGGGCAAAGGCTGCTGGAGCATTGCACTAGAAATGACCTATGTATTACAAACTAAAACTTAAAATAAAAGAGATGCATAAGGTCACATGGAAACATCCAAGATCCAGCCATTGGCATCAGCTGGACTTCATTATCACACGGAGACAACATCTGAACCATACATCATTAACTCGAAGTTACCACAGTGCTGACTGTGATACAGATCATTCTTTGGTTGTTGCAAGGGTTAGACTGAGACCAAAGAGAATCTACACAACTAAACACAAGTCTAGCCCCAGGATTAATATTATTAACACTCACGATCCTGGAAAGTACTTTGAATTTCAACAGCAACTTGAAGACGCTTTCAATGATACATCAGAAAATTGTAAAGTAAATGATAAATGGAGTAAACTTAAGGAAACTATTTATAAAACAGCGGTAGGGGTTTACGGCACTGTGGATCATAAGAGGCAGGACTGGTTTGCGGCAAACAGCCAGATACTGCAGCCCTTGATTGATAAAAAGAAGATAGCTCTCTTAAGAAACAAGGAAAGACCAACGCGTAACACTCTGAGTGAGCTGAAGCAAGCGAGGAAGGATGTACAAAAGCTGCCAGGCAGTGTGCGAATGACTATTGGATCAAGTTATGTGAGTCCATTCAAATCGCAAGTGATAAGGGAAACATCAGAAGCATGTATGAAGGGATAAAGAAAGCCTGTGGTCCAATGATCAAAAGAAGTGCACCGCTGAAAACCTTGACTGGAGAAATCATCACTGATAAGAAACAGCAGATGGATAGATGGGTCGAGCACTATTTAGAGCTTTACTCAAGTGAGACCAAGCTAGTGGATGATGCCCTCAACGCCATAGAGGCCCTGCCAACTCTTGACCACCTGGACACACTTCCCACTATAACAGAAGTTAAGTGTGCTATTAATGAGCTTGCATCTGGCAAGGCTCCAGGTAAGGATGGGATTCCAATAGAGGTGATCAGGAGTGGGCAAGACACACTCGCTCTACAGATCCACCAGCTAATAGAGCTATGCTGGCGAGAAGGACAAGTCCCACAGGATTTCAAAGATTCAAACATCATAACGCTGTACAAGAACAAGGGAGATCGGAGCGACAGTAACAACTATAGGGGTATCTCACTTCTGTGTATTGTTGGGAAAGTATTTGCCAGAATTGTCCTGCACAGACTTCAAGTCCTGGGAGATCAAGTCTACCCCGAATCACAGTGCGGCTTCCGTCAGAACCAGTCTACCATTGATATGATATTCTCATTGCGACAGATGCAAGAAAAATGCCGGGAACAAAATCAGCCACTGTTTATTGCCTTCATCGACCTCACAAAGGCATTCGATTTGGTCAGTCGTGAGGGTCTGTTCAAAGCACTAAAGAAGATTGGCTGCCCACCAACTCTTCTGTCCATTGTGGAATCGTTCCACACAGGCATGAAGGGTATAATCAAGTTTGATGGCTCAACTTCAGAAGAGTTTGAAATCAAGAGTGGAGTTAAGCAAGGTTGTGTACTAACCCCCACCCTCTTTGGGATATACTTTTCACTTCTACTGAAATATGCCTTTCGTGATCAGGATGACGGTATATACATTCACTCACGCTCAGATGGTGGCCTCTATAATGCTCAGAGATTGAAGGCCAAGACCAAAATTAGCAGGGTACTAATCAGAGAGTTGCTTTTTGCAGATGATGCTGCGATTACGACCCACTCTGAGGAAGAATTACAACATCTACTATCTGCATTCTCCAATGCTTGTTCCGAATTTGGTTTAACAATTAACAAAAAGAAGACACAGATTATGTCACAAGGTGCACATGGTGTACCATCAATCTTTATTGACGACGCCGAACTGGAGATAGTAGACCATTTTACATATCTAGGATCAGAGGTAAATAGCAAATTATCCCTCGATCAGGAAATCAACATCAGGATTGGCAAGGCAGCAACAACAATGAACATGTTAGCACAAAGAGTCTGGGAGAACAGGAAGCTTACTGCCAAAACAAAAGTCCTTGTCTACCAAGCCTGTGTCCTTAGTACTCTTCTTTATGGCAGTGAAACCTGGACAACTTACTCACGCCAAGAGAAACGCTTAAACAGCTTTCATATGCTGTGTCTGTGAAGAATACTTGGTATTAAGTGGCAAGACAAAATCACAAATACTGAAGTATTGGAAAGATCAGGTTGTGTGACGGTGTATTCCATGCTCAGTCTTCGTAGACTTAGATGGATAGGACATGTTAGGAGGATGGATGATGGTAGAATACCAAAGGACATCTTTTTTGGTGAATTACAGACGGGTAGGAGATCTCAGGGTCGGCCTCTACTATGATACAAAGATGTGTGTAAGCAGGACATAATTGATACAGGCATTGATAATGCACATTGGGAACACGTTGCCGCTGAACGTGTTGCTTGGAGGGCAACTATCAGAAATGGAATAAAGACAAAGGAGAAAATTATTGCAGATAAAGCACACACAGAGCGTGAGAGACGTAAGATGGTGCAAAATGGTGGAAATGACCATGTTTTCACATGCACCTACTGTGGGCAAACATTTGCAGCAAGAATTGGCCTTACCAGCCACTCTTGCCACCGCCATGGATCGTAGTTATTAAGCCTTTTTGAAGCACAATGTACCAAACTATCGTCTGTCAAGACGGAAAGGTGCCAATGATGAGGGAGAAGAGATCCAGTGACAAGACAAAAATAGAGAGAGAAGGAAAGACACAGAGAGAGAGAGAGGAGACTGGAGAGAGAGAAGAGAGAGATAGAGAGAGAGAGAGAGAGAGAGAGAGAGAGGGGGGGAGAGAGTCTTACAACCAACTCATCAAGGGTACACTGAGTAAAGATACTTTTGGATGGCTGCTACATTGGAAGCCTGAACAGGCACAATAATGCCTAATGTGCTATGACGCCGACTGTCATCATAACATTACATAACAAACTTGTCATTCATAGACACATCTTTCCTTTTCCAACTTCTCGTTCTACTCTAGTTTCTACTTACTTTTGATTTGAGACTCATTAGCTGAACTTTTTACTTTTATTCTATATGCAATCCTATTCCCCACGTGCATACATCATACCACAAGCTGTCAGTACACGAACACGACCTTACTTGTCTGAATCAACCGAATGAACGGCTCAACCTGCCTGTGGTTACGGCGTTTGATTTGTATCAAAATATTCGGCTTCCACTCCGTGCTCACCGCCATGTTTGTTATTGTTGGTGATGGGTTTAGTTGCGTATAAATTATTGATTTACTCAAATAAAATTGCGAAAAATATATTTATTTCATGTAATATATTTATTGTTAATATGCTATTGTAATTTCATATACAATGAAAATAATATTTAAGTTTGCGAAACTACATTTACAAAAAGTCGGAGTTGAAAAAAAAAATAAAATAATGGACAATAAGGGAATTAGAAATCGGATAAGGGCGGATAAGTTGAGTTAAGTTGAGATAAGAACCGACATCACTGCACTCGTGACATTCCAAAACGCGCCCCGTCCCTTCGTTCAACAGCCAGTGAAGAGTCACACTACAAATGGTTCCGACCGCTACCTGATTGAAAGTTCTTCTGGTCTTCCCTCTCAGTTATGAGATTCTATCAGAACCCCTGCCAATTCCCCACAATCTCATAATCTCATCATTTCCACATACGGGTTCTCAATCTGTTCACCCACCTACTCCACCTGGTCCCACAGGTGCATGACCGACCGCCTCTCCATTGTCCATTGGTAATCTACCACCATAAGGTGCATTCCCTGCCAGTCTATCAGCCTGTTCATTCCCGCCCTCCAGAGTGGCCAGGGCAAAACATAAATACAATTCTCACAATCTGTGACCTCTGAAGCGAGGTGAGCCATTCCACACGAAACATTCCTTTCTCCACTTTACTAAGCATACACCTTGAGTCCGTGGTGAAGACAATGTGTGTTGCAGTGGTCTCCTCTAACCAACGGAATGCCGTTGTTACTGCTTCCACCTCCATTCTTATGCCGGAGGTCGTAGCCTCATATGCCAGACTCTCCTTTTTTCAGGAATCGTCCATTAGACTTCGTAATTAACCCCCAAACACTCCGTTTGTTTATCACAACTGACCCATCAGTATAGATCACTATGTCATCTTGATGAATGATATTACTATGGATCAATTGTGACACCTCAAACGCTGCGGGGCCCGCTGCCCATTCTCTGCACTCACGACCCAGTGTTACTATTACATTGTGCCAGTCCGTCCTGTCTGCCGATACTTCAACCCACTCTTTTTCATGATTGGTCTATAGATCACACACCTGACGTAGGCCTACAGATAATTTTGCCTGTGCTATCCAGGACCTTCCTCGTCTTAGTCTATGGCCCTTGACCATATCTATTGCTGCATGCAGCGGGTGATCCCTATCTGCAGCAACTCTCAGGTATCATTTGGCCTTAAGGACCCTATACCTATCCGCCATTGTTGGTACCGTCAGGATACGCCTCATGCATATAATTGGTGTGTCCTTTGTGCAAACCAGAGTCACCCGCATGGCCGCATTTTGTATACGCTCCAATCTTTCAAGCTGGCTCATTGATACTGTTAGGAGCCCCAAGTCACACTCAATGACATACATTATTAACTGCTGAAAGTCTGTAACGCATCCTCTGCTCTACTCCAGTTGCTGCCATCGCCCTCAAAGCATTAACTTGATTGAGTCCCCTACCAGCTAAGTGTATCTCTAAAGTCTTCACGTTTGCTAGCTGTATCTCTAAGTTTGTGTATTTCGTATATTGTATTTTGTGTAGGCTGTGTTCCAAACGTCGACGTTTTTGTAGGACTTCAACGTTGACTTCCGGTTCAGAAAGCAATGGCAAACTACTGAACGTAATAATATTGCCTTGAAAATGAACATGGGGTTAGAGTTGATCGCAATTTCCTGCACAGGGCATGTAGCAGTTTTATCAATCTAAGTCTTTGTATATGGGGGTGACTTGTTATTTTGAATATCGTTTTACTGTCTACTGTTCTGTGTGTTATCTAAGTCTCAGTATACGACAGTGACTTGTTATTAGAGAATAGATTTACCGATTAATTTTCTGTTTGTTATCTCTCTAAGTCTCAGTATACGACGGTGATTTGTTATTAAAGTATAGTTTTACTGCCTACTGTTCTGTGTTATCTCTCTAAGTCTCGGTCTAAGTCTCAGTATACGACGGTGACTTGATTTTTTCTTCTTCTTTCGTTCGCTAGAGATATGTCTATAACTACAATGTTGTCTCTTGTATGAATTTAACTGTCTTTGTTAGTTTACTCAGCGGTCCATGGAGTTTATCTTCCACTGTCGGTGACTTGTTATCAGAGTATATTTTTACTGTCTGCTCACTGTTCTGTTTGTAACCTCTCTAAGTCTTAGAATACGACGGTGACTTGCTATTAGAGTATAGTTTTGCCGACTACTGTTCTGTTTATTTTTTTTTATCTCTCTAAGTCTCAATATTGTTATCGGTTTGTTATTAGTACCACGAATGAAGATCTATTTGTTGCCTTCCCCTACTTTTTAATTGTTAGGTTCTGTAGTCTGCGCAGTCACATTTATTTCCTGCTCACAGTCAGAGTTGTGAGTTACACTTTCACAACCACTGCCTGAAGATCCTTTATTTGTTTTCCCTATTCATTACGGACTCAAGGAGTATATTTAGTAAGTTGGGAAAGGAATGCTTTGTGTGGAATGGCAATCCTCTCTTCAGAGGTCACAGATTGTGAGAATTGTATGGATGTTTTGCAGGAGCGCGGGGGAATGAAGAGACCGAAAGGTTGACAGGGAATGCACCTCTTGGTGGTAGATTACCTATGTTCAAGGGAGAGGTGGTCGTGCGTCCGTTTGACTAGGTGGAGGACTTTTGTGTTGGCATTCTGGCGGCGGCATTATGCACAGTGAAATGTTTCTACAACTGTCCGTGGTTGTTTGTAGCGTGAACTGCATGTTTGGAATAATGGTAGCCGGCTTGTCGCAGAACTGACTGGATTGCTTTATGCAGTAATGTGTGGCTGCTGGTTTTCTAGTGACAGCCGCTTCCATCGACGATGAACTGTATTTTTCGTGGATAACTTTTGTATTGGCATTGTGACGGCGGCATTATGCACAGTGTACCTGTGCAGGCTGTTGGTTTGTCGAAACTCCTGTTTGTTCCACTTTTCACATGGGGCCGTGAGGAGCATTTTGTATGATATTCACTGGAACAGGAACGGAGCATAATAGTGACGACCCGTTGCCGTGAAGTTGGAACCGCGAATAATGACTAATTGACTAGGTGGAGAAAGCGGACAACAAATTGAGAACCCGTATGTGCAAATGATGAGACTGCGGGTGATCGGCCTGGGGGCTCTGGAAGAATATCAAAATTGAGAGGGAAGACCAGGAGAACTTTCAATCAGATAGCAGCGGGAACGATTAGTAGTGTGACTTTTCTCTGGCTGTTGAACGAGGGGAAGGAGCGTGTATGGGGATGTCCTGGGTGAAGTTATATCGGTTCTTTGCTCAACTCAATTCAACTCAACTCATCTCAAATCATCTCAATTCAACACAACTCAACCTGTCTTCCCTTTGTTTATCATGTGCTCCAGGTTTTGGTGCGACGTTGTCGCTCACTCTGATATTCAATGCTCCTATGCCTTTCTCCTAATCCCCTTCCCCACCCCGTCACACATCATCGTCATCAAGTGCCTTGCCAGCTGGCGAAGGCGTTCATGGCTCTCCACAGATCTCAGTTCTTGGATGTCTGGATCAACTCTGCTGATGCTATTCCTCGATGCCACCACCCCAGTCCATTCAGCATCACTTGTCACTGCCTCTCTTCCTCTTGATCTTTCCAGCTGTCACGATGTTCATAACATGGCCAAAGAAAGCTGTTTGCGCCATTCTTATTGTTGAATATAATGTTCTAATTTCATTAGCCTCTTTCTGGCAGTTCATGGAATTCGCAACATTCGTCTCAGGAACCCCGTCTCTGTTGCTTCCAAATTCTTCCTAATTTGTTCATTTAAATTCCAATATTCACTGCCATACAGCAAAACAGGTTCTATATAGAATTTCAGCGCCCTCTTTCTTACATTCATTGATAGTTACTTATTGCATAAGATACTTTTCATTTTCTGAAATGCAACTTTTGCTTGCCCTATTCTGTTCTTAATCTCTATTGTGTATCTTCCATCTGATTTTATAATTGCTCTGTCTCACGGCTATAAAAACGTGTCTTACTCCATTATATTCTTACATACGCACACTTTATTAAATTAATATTAAAATGATGTAGCCATTAAAGGATAAAATTAGAAACAAAACACACACACACACACACCAAAAGCTCGCCTGGTGACAAAACGCACAAGCAAATTGCTAACATAATTATAACCATATGGTACAGACAAAGTTGCAACACCAAAAAAATTATCAGTGAACTGCATTTGTAGCAGAGGTAATTGTTCGGAGGGAGCACAATCAAATTAAAACATATCCAAATGTGATAAACATTGATTCTCCACTAACATAACGAATTCCGGACTTATTCAGATATAATTATAAATACCACATATGAAAACACGATAATCAATGGAGCTCAACATAATCCCATATCACTGACTCGGTAATGCTAATAATTATAAATGCCGCTAATGAAAATATTGTATTTGTGAATTAAATATAAGTCACACACCAATGATTCAATGATGCTAATAATTATAAATACCACAGAAAAAACATGATAGTGCTTGGGGGTCAAGTTAATCCCATATTACAAACTTAGTAACGCTAATGATTATAAAGGTTGCAGATGAAAACCATCATACTTAAATTTCTGTATAATCCACACACCACTGACTCCATAATGCTAATAATGATAAATAGCATAGACGAAAACATGATAACTCTTGGAATTCAACATAATCCCATATCACTAACTCGGTACTGGTAATAAATCCCGCAGATGAAAACATGATAATGTGTGGAGTTCAATATAATCCACACACCACTGACTCAATGATGCTAATAATTATACATACCGCTGATAAAAACGTGATAATAATTGGAATGGAACATAAGCCTGTTTTATTGGCTCAGTAACGCTAATGGCCACATGGCATGGACGATTCAGGAACATTGAGCTGATCCATGACTCTGGTGATCGAGTGAAATGGCGAGTCATGACCGCCCACGCTTTCCGGCATGGCACATGATTGATTGATTGAACGTTAATGATTATAAATAAATACCACATATTAAAACATCATGCTTGAAGTTCTATATAATATCCCATTTTTGCTGACTTAGAATTGTTGCAGGAAGGATGTATACCCACGCTATCAATGACATTTGTGACATGACTGATAGTGACATTAAGACAAGACAACGTTGCTGAACAACTTCCTTCGATGTCTCTCTAAATAAGGATGCTATCTGTAAAATAATAGAAAATGAAATAATTAACACAATAATCAGTCAAGTGTTTTGCCGACTGGTGTTGACGATCATGCTTCTTCACATCTTGAGATTTCCAACGGCATGTGTCAGATTGTGTGCTGACTCCCTTCCATGCCACGACGCAAGAATCCTCTCTCTTTCCACACATTTTTCTAGTGTTCAGAATAGGTTCTAGTTTTTGACTTCTCATATTGTGGCCAAATTTGATGACCGCCTCTATTTGATGTTTGTATCTGAGCTCTTTCAAACTTGTGGTATTCCACGATTTATTGCCTGGTATATTTCGCTGCATCTCGTTAGGTACATACTGCAAAAATCACACACAATAAACTAAAGTGATTAGATAAATCCTTCAAGCTGAAATATACACATATTCACACAGTAATGTCAGTTGTCTACCACGGTAATTTTAAACTGACTATCATATCTCTCTGTTTGGACAAGACTGGTTTCTGCCGATTAATGGCGATTGTTTCAGCGACCTTTAACAAGCGACAACTTTGTGTGTTAAAAAAACACGCGAAACGCATTGTCCATACCAATCACGTGACCGGTTTCCTAAATGTACCGTCCAATCTACGACGTAGGAGGTTGTGGTGTGTCGGCTTAGCCACTTTCTAGTTGCGTGATTTCTGCAGTATGTATCTGACAAGATTCAGCGAAATATGCCAAGCAATAAATCGCGCAATCTAATGTTTATGAATTCGTTATTCAAATTCACTACGGGAAAACATTATTTTGCATTTCACAATACAAATATATAAACAAAGAAACAACACAAACGAACCAATACAAATATACAACAAAAAAAAAAAGAAAAAGGAACAACTCAAAAGATTACTTCTCTGAACGGTCTCTGTTCCCAATTTGTAGCATGGCGTGGAGAGGGATCATCACATACCATTTTACTTTACTTTAGCAGTTTGTATTAGACAGACAGACAGACAGACAGACAGACAGACAGACAGACAGACAGACAGACAGACGGACGGACGGACGGACGGACGGACGGACAGATAGATGAATGGATAGATAGATAGATAGATAGATAGATAGATAGATAGATAGATAGATAGATAGATAGATAGATAGATAGATAGATAGATAGATAGATAGATAGATAGATAGATATAATTGAATTGAATTGAACTTTATTTTAAAAGGGTTACAAATTGGGCACGTAGGCCCGTCTTACATTCGGCCCTTCCAATCACTCATCTTTCGTTCATCAACAGTGCATGATGCGGGTACATTCACAAAGCAAAAAAACAACATTGTCAAATGAATGGTGTAAGCATAAACAATGCATATTATCATGTTATGTATCACATCCCCGCTCCCACACATACACATCCCGCACCAACCCACACACACATCTCTAACCCATTCACACATCACCCACCCATACCCAACATCCCCCACCAACCACAAACCCCCACCCACCACACATTTCCCACCCAACACACATCCCTTCACCCACACACACATACCCCCACCAACCCAGACATCTCCCACCCACACACACACATCCGTCATCCACATCCCCACCCACCTACATCTCCCCACCAACTCACATACCCCAACCCACACACACTCACCCACACAAACATGCTCCATCCACCCATCCACCCCCAACCACACATACACACCCCTCCCACACACACATCCCGCACCGACCACCACACCTATTCCTCACCCACTCACACATCACCCACCCATACCCACACATCTTCCCATCCACACACACATCTCCACACACATTTCCCCACCCACCCACACATTTCACATCTACCCACACGCCCCACCAACCAAACATACATTCCCCACCCACACACACATCCCCAGCAACACACAATCCCCCACCGGCACACACATCCCTCACGCATACACACACCCCCTACACACTCCCCAACACACACACACACTCACCTATACACCCCCACCTACCGACACCCACACATCCCACACCCGCCAACACCCAAACATACCACTATCCACCAACACCCACACAAACACACCAACCCAAACACACATCTCCCTCCCACAATCCCTCACGCACCCACATATTCCCCACCCACACACGCCCCATCCATACACATCCCTCCACCCACACACCTCTCCACCCACCCACTCATCTCCGCACCTACCCACACATCCCCCACCAAACCACACTCACCCACACCTTCCCACGCACGCACTCACACATCCCCACCACACATATATCCCTCAACCAGCACACATCTCCCCGCCCACACACACATATCTCCCCCCACACACACATCCCACACACTGACACACATCCTCCACTCACACACACTTCTCTCATACACCCACACACACATCTCCCACCCCCACCCCACACACACACACATTTCCCACCCACACACACACCAACAATCCACACATACACTCCCCATCCACACATTTCCCCACTCACATACACCCCGACCCACACACACACATTCTCCACCCACACACACATCCTCACCCACACTCACCTCACCCATCCATATACACATCAGCCACACCCATCCCCAACCCATACATACATCCCCACACCCCCTACACACATCCCCACACACCCATCCAATACCCCCAACCACACATCCACACACCCCACCACTCACTCATACACACATCCCTTACCCACACACACATCCCCACCTACCCACACACATCCCCACCCAGGCACATCCCTCATCCACACACCTATTTCCCCACCCACCCACACATCTCCCCACCCACCCACTTACACATTCCCCACCCACACACATCTCAAAAACCCACACACATATTCCCCCACAGACATACCCCGACCCACAAACCCATTCCCTAACCCAAACACAATCCTCACAGCTAGACACATACATGATGCCTCACATAATCACTGCAGCTAATGTGAACAAACTCCGAAACTTTACACAGACATTATATACTCTGACGATTATCGTGAGCATTCTAACGAAAATGTAAAAAATGGAGAACAAATTATGCTCTGGGGCATTTTTAGATATTACTTTATTCACTAATTTGGCTTTGCTAAAAAGGAAACACTTTTGAAGTGGTAGAAGCCTTAGATGACTATATAAATTATCACTTTCAGCCTGTTTTGTGTCAGAAACTAGACGAATAGCCCGCTTTTGAAGAGAACAAAGTCGTTTCATATTGGATTTAGGGCAACCATCCCAGACTGTGGAACAATAATCGAGATAAGATTGAACATAGGATGTATAGAATAACGTTCGCGTGCTTTCGTCCAGGAAGTGCTGAATTTTAGCAAGTTGGTAAACATTTCTGTGCTATTTTCTTAGTAAGGACGTGGACATGGGAGCTCCAATTTAAATGTCTATCAATTGAAAGACCTAATGACTTATGTTCATTTACATTAACTATAGGTAACGTGCCTATGCGGAGTTCGAGCTCTGTCCCAGTTATGGCTAGTGTCTGAAGTATTTGTCTGGTCGTTATTAGCATGGATTTGGTTTTGTCGATGTTAATTTGCATGCGGTTTTCATTGCTCCATCTAGTAAGATTTCTTTTTGTAAATAACTTTCTAATTCACTACGGTTCTCCTGACTAGCATATATAGTACAATCGTCAGCAAATAGATCACAAGTAGTATTGATATATAGAGGAAGGTCGTTAATATAAACTGCGAAAAGCAGCGGACCCAGACAGACAGACAGACAGCCAGCCAGACAGACAGACAGACGGACGGACGGACGGACGGACGGATAGATATATAGATAGATCGATAGATAGATAGATAGATAGATAGATAGATAGATAGATAGATAGATAGATAGATAGATAGATAGATAGATAGATAGATAAATAGACCGATAGATAGACAGACAGAGAGACAGAGAGTCAGACAGACATACAGACAGACAGACAGACAGACAGACAGACAGAAAGACAGACAGTACAGAAGCGAGGACAGTATATCCGGATTTGAGCAAGGCTAATGTTTATAGACAGTTGTGGTAGATAGACAGACAAAACAGAAATATATAAATACACGAACTCTTATTACAAAGGTTATGTCACTACACAGTTACGAAGGAAAGACAATACAGAGACAAGTAAAATAGGCAAAAGCTTATTACAAAGGTAATACCACTAGATAGTTACGAAAGATAGGACAGAAACAAATAAAATACACCCAGCCTCAAGCAAAGGTAGTTGAAGCGTGGGCGTAACGGTTATAACGTTACGCCGATAATGATATGAGTACGGTCTGACGAGGTTTCGATGCCAGTTGTCGTCCTTCGCTACGAGCGGAAAGGACTGGGGCATCATTTACCCCATGCACCCAGGCCCACAAAATGTGAGGAGCCTAACACTTCACATACCCACGAGAATAGCAAGTTAAAAGAGGAGTAGGCAGACAAGAACACTATGCATGAAGCCAAAGAAGATTAATAAACCAACATTGACCTGGAGTCGTGAGCCGATATAGCTGCTGGATTTACTGAGGACAGGATCCGAACCCTTATGGACTGAATGGTTCGATGTGCAATGAGGATGATCTTTCAACTAAAAATTAACTAGCAGCTTTTTCCATCTACGGGACTTTTTTTTTTTTAAATAGGTACAAACCAATTATTTATATTCTATCTTGTAAAATGGAGTTGAAGTCCATGGCTGATTCGACTGGAAAGAAAGCCACAAAGTCTGAGAGGCAACAGATTTATTGACAACACTGTTTACATTTAAGTACAGGGAAACAACAATGTCAAACAACCATATGGACCATAAACCAATGTCATAAATAAATTCAAGCGATTGATTGACACTTCTGGCTAAAGCTGGCAGAGTGTTTTGCACACTTGTGTATATACAAGTTGCCCTACGTAATCATGTATTCAAGGATTATGAAGTGGTATGACAAGAGCGCGCACCGATTTATGCTACTTACATCATGTGATGACTATCGATGCAGGGAGAGTTACAACGAGGTAATTACCCAATAAAACAGCACGCGAAATATTCATTAAGTTTGATTGTCAGGTCTTCCGTTAAGTGCATGTCACTTGGAGACAAAACTGTTGTGACATTAAGTGCACTACAAGACGATTGGTTATCAGAATGTCAAGACTGACATGCACAGAATGGAAATATCAAGTTTAACTGTAGCTATAACTTTGTCTGGTAACGGTTCGTCGCGATTTTATGGCTGTTTATGTACATATTAAGCCTGAAACAATTATGAGTCCAGACACAAAAACAGAGTTACTAATGATAAGGTTAGGTTCTTAAATGATTGTCACACCCTGTATCTCTTTAAGCCCTTTAAGCCTTTAAGAAAACGAAAAGGGGGAGATAATTATAACAGAGTTACTAATGATAAGGTTAGGTTCTTAAATGATTATCACACCCTGTATCTCTTTAAGCCCTTTAAGCCTTTAAGAAAACGAAAAGGGGGAGATAATTATAAACTGTCACTATCAGTTTGTCTAGATAACTGTACAATTACTTGATTTAGCTTCAGGTATTGTCAACGTATGCTAATATTTGTGTTAAATATGTATAATATTTGTATATCCACAGATGTAAAATTGCTGTACACACAATTCAACTTCTGATGAAACCAACTTGGCTACAAATTGATACTCAAAAGTCTCCCAACTATCCTATTGTGCCTGCAAAATCAACAACTCTTTGATGGGAGTTCTTGACTATATGCAAAGTCAGATTTTTGTTGTGGTCAATTTCGCTTGTCTTTGTACACTAGTCGGTATGTTTGGAATATGCGCTAATGTGATACATTTAATTGTATTTTACAAGCAAGGTCTAGACTCCACCATTGTCAACAACTCATGTTTCAGGCATCATCGGATTACTTCTCCCACACCATACAAGAAACTTGCAAGTCGTGTGCGAGGAATGAAATGGTACATTTTATTGCCGTTGGCTCTTTACAATTGCAAAACAGTCGCTATCTAATCACACATAAAGTCACAATATTCTCTATCACTAGTTTTCCTAAACCCTATAGCTATTCTCTATCTACTAGGCTATACGAAAACTATCTTCTATTCTACACGATGTGAACACTACAGAGTCAGTCCCCAGTCTGACTTCCTTCACTCGCGTCGCTACACGCCACGCGGAAGGACCTTCATGCGTCCTTCGGCTCTTTGCGTGCTAGGTCAGTTAGCACGCTTCTATTAGCTGTCTTTGGTTTGAGTGGCACTCGTAGCGATCACGCAGGCGTGCTTCTGTCGTGACCAGTAGTGCTAACTATCTGGTCAACGCCTTCGTGTGAGGACTAGTTAATAGTCCCCCTTTTCTATCATCTATCCTGCCCTGATCCCGGGCACTATTTTCCCTCTACTCTATCTGAGGTTGACCCCACGTCCCGGTGGTGTTCTATCATGAGGCAGGCTTCCTGCCTCCTGCCTCAGTCTTTGACACACACCCTCCCCTCCTGTGTTGCGTCATCAACTTTGACTCATTGGTTGTGACGCAAGAGGTTTCTAAAAAAATTAGTGTGTCTAATTTTTGTCAAAGACTGTAGATAACCCGGCTTTGGGCTACTCAATAGACCTACTGACTAATGTCACAATGTAGCATCACTTTACTTGGCTACTGGCAATCGCCACAAACTTGTCTGGTTGGCGTGAGCCCTCTTCTCAATCGCAATATTATATTAATTAGAGGTATGTCTGAACCGGACCGTTGTCTTATAAGACCTGCCCTCAAATAGTAAATTAACTCACTACCCATACAAAGTTGACTTTCTGAAGGTCAACACATGAATTGCTTCATGTCCCCCATATAATATTAAACAACCATTACACAAGCTGTGAGCGACAGGCTTTACCTATCTCGCTTCCGCGTGTAAAGTCATATTTCACTGTTAAGTTAGTGTTTCGTTGTCTATTATATCCCCTGACCCGGAGTTATCTCCCTTTGATCTAATAAAAGTGTATGCAATTTATATGTTTGTTTTTCTGGTTGTTTGTGTGTTTGGATGTAATTAAACGTATAATCTACCCTCTAACATGTGTATCTAACTATCATGTGTATGTACGTTAGTTTTTCAAGTGTCATAATTCATTTAACTGTGGTCACAAACATGTGTATAATACAAATCTGTGACTACATTTCTGTCTTATGAGACTCAAAATACTTTCACTAAGATCCTAAACTAAACTACACAAAATACATTCATTACAACACATTTTCAACATCGAAACCAACACTTGACGGCAATAAAAATAAAAAGTTTTGTTGAGCGGCAAAAAAATCCGCTGACTGTTCTCACTCTCTCCTGTATATTTTACATTCGCTCTCACTTTCACACCTCTGTCACACATCTTTAACCTTCCCTTATGTCACACTTCTTTTACCCTCACTATTGGCACACATCTTTTACCCTCATTTCTGTCACACATCTTTCATCCTCATTTCTGTCACACTTCTTTCATCCTCATTTCTGTCACACATCTTTCATCCTCATTTTTGTCACACTTCTTTCATCCTCATTTCTGTCACACATCTTTCACCCTCACCTTTGTCACACATCTTTTACCTTCATTTCTGTCACATAACTTTCACTCTCATAGTTATTTAAAAACCTTGGAGTGACACTGTACAAGTTTGGCTCAGTTTGACAGAGTTGAGCCTAATGACTGTGCATCAACCGTTGCACACGTCAAGTATTTACAACATATTTACATGTAAGAAAAAAAAAGGTTGATGGTTTGTACCCTGGTATTATTAACCACTCTATTCTACAGAAATATTACTCTAAATACTGACATACTAATGCTAGTTCTATAAATATAAATTTAATGCGTTGCCTATTTTAATCTATCTGTCATATTAATCCTAAAATAAGCTTACATTACTCCTAATATTTATCTAATTTAAGGGATATAATTTACCTATGTGAAATGAAATTGATGTGAGATGAGTTATGTCTCTTTGTGAAATGGGTAATGTGAAATGTAATAAGTTACGTCCCTTTCTAAAATGGGTGATGTGAAATATAACATATTCTAACTAATGTTTTTAAATGAAACAAACTATATGATTGATATTCTTATTCTATATGGTGTAAATGATGTATCTTTACGTGTATAATATTTCTATTCTATTATGGTGTAACCTAATCATGCTACTAAATGATAACGTTTGTTAAATGGATTGGTTAAGATGGAATGAAATCAAATGAAATGAAATAAAGTGAAATATAATAAACTGAATGATACTATTCATGTCTAAACTTCTTATAATTAGTTGTCATGTTTAAATTACTATCCTAATCTACTTTTAAAGCTAAATAAATGGGCAAATTAATAATCTATCTAAACTAAAATGAAAAAGTATTATATTATCTAACTCTAAATATAAATTAAAATGACATAATCTATCTATATTTTATCACTATATTAAAACATTATGATACATATCACATTAAGTTTATATATACATGGTCTTTAAATACCTCAGGTTAGTCGTTGCCATTAATGTTCAGAAACATGCTTTCATTGGCATAATATCTATACAATTGTTCTGGGTATTTGAAATCCATTACACAGTCATATTTGTTCTATGGGTATTGCACCTGTAGAGTTCGTTTGTAAACTAGACCACTGATTTCGTGTCTGTATGTATATAATCATCTGACACTGTTTTTCTCTGTTTAACACAACTCATTCACTGGAACATATATGGAGCTTAGCAAGTAATAAGCTGTCCTAGTTCACAAGGTGATATATTTGTTCCCAGAGTAAAGTTCTTACTTTTGATGTCTCCGGACACATAGCAGGTCAATGTTTTTGGTACTTAGTTCAGCACATAATATTCATGTATTTCTAACATATTTCACATAGAATATTTGACTGTATTAAATTAACATCTATTACTCTACACTCTTATGTGGAAATTTCTGGTATTGCTACATCAGATGGTCGACTAAGGGTATCAGCCAAGATGTTATCTTTCCCCTTAATATGCTCTATACTAAAGGTGTAATTTTGTAGTATTAGCGACCACTTGTATATTCGGTCATTTCGATGTACACCACTCTGTATGACCGTTATTGGGGAGTTGTCAGTCTGGACAATGAAGTGCACACCCGACAGAAATCGATGCAGCTTTCTCACCGCATAGATGACGCTTAAGGCTTCCAACTCGGATATGGAATATCTGGACTCGGTGGGTGTGATCTTACGGCTCACGTAGCAAATCGGATGGAAGATGCCCTCATAAAATTGGCCTAGTACTGCAGCGATGGAGATCCTGCTGGCATCTGTCCTAAGATAATAAACGAGCCTCGGATTAGGCAAGCGGAGGATTGGAACATTACTAAACAAAATTTTCAATTTTGACAATGCAGAAATTAATAATGCATCTTTAACATCCAATTTTACAGAAGCTTTTAAAACATTGGAAAATACACTTGTAATCTCCGCTAAATTTGGAATAAATTTACTATAGTAATTCACTAACCCCAAAAGGCTTCTGACCTGTTTCTTGGTGGTAGGCATGGTCAGATTCATAATTTTGGTAATAATTTTCTGGTCAGTCTTTAGTTGACCTTGAGAAATGACATGACCCAAAAAATCAATTTCTTTTAGGCCCAATTCGACTTTGCTCGGTTTGACAGTGAGCCCGAAGAGTCGCAACCTATTAAAGACATGTCTCAGTTTCAGTAGGTGTGTTGTCCAGTCATCAGTATGGACACATATATCATCTATATAGGTCACTGTATTCGTCACTCCATGAAGTAGATCTCTAGTTAAGCGTACGAAAGTGGCAGGAGCGTTTCGAAGTCCGAAAGGAAGAAAACGCCACTCGTACAGTCCTAAAGGTGTTGAGAAAGCAGTAAGATGGATGGATTGAGACTGCATAGGGACTTGCCAATATCCCTTAGTGAGATCTAATTTAGAAAAAAATTTGGAGGTGGACATGTCAAGAATAAGATCTTCGCAGGAAGGAATTGGCTCTGCGTCGATCTTGGTGATGTTGTTGAGCTTTCGATAGTCCACGCACAGACGAATTGTAGAATCTTTCTTCTTAACTAGAACAATTGGAAAAGAGTACTCAGAGGTGGATTTCTGGATGATCCTACTAGCCTCTAAATTTAGAATTTCCTTATTTAGATTTTCCCTATAGCTTAGTGGGATTGAGTACGGCCTGCATTTAATAGGCTTAGAGTCTGAAAGAAGAATGGAGTGTTCGATTCTGTCCGTCCTACCTGGAATGTCAGAGAATATGTCTTTGTATTCCGTCACTAATTCTACTAATTGTCGTCGTTGACTGTCTGTTAGTCCTTGTTCTATATGTATGCTATCTAATGTAGCAGTCTTGTCTACAATAGGAACTGGTAGTTCCATTCCGTCGTCGTCTACGTGATTCAGTACGGTGGTGGTGCTAAGTGTGTATTCTGTATTCTCGCTAAGTGTATGCTCGTCGGATATGCCAGTCTCGCTAACTAGTGTAGTTGCGTTGTGTATGTCTGTCGTCTGATCACTAGGTGTGGGTGCACTGTGTTCGTCTGTCTCTACTTCTGTCTCTTGTCGTGAATAGTAAGGTTTCAACATGTTGACATGGAATATCTTTAAGTTTCCGTTTATTGATATTTCATAGTCAACATCTGAAATTTTACGTACCACCTTGAATGGCCCTTGCCATGAAGTCAATAATAAATTTCGTTTGTCAGGAAGCAAGAGGAGTATGTCTTGATCTGGTTCAAGTTCAATTGTTCTCGCCCCTTTGTTGGCATATTGGCGGTAGATTTGACCCTTCCTCTCCAAAGCTGCCTTAGCTATAATACACGATTTCATGATTTTATCTCGTGTTTCAGTCACCATTTCATAAGGTGTTTTTGGTTCGGGAATTTGAATAGAATTTGTTATTGCCTGATGATAAATGGTTAGGGGTCCACGTGAGTTAGCCCCGTACACTAATTCAAACGGTGAGAAACCCGTGCTTGAACGGGGAATCTCCCGATAGGCGAACAGCACTGTTGGTAACAGTGTATCCCAATCAGCTGGGTTTTCTGCTGTTACCTTAGCCAGCATATGTTTAAGATCTCCATTAATTTTTTCTACTATCCCATTGCTGGCTGGATGGTACGCTGTCGTGAAATGTTGTTTAATCCCTAACATTTTTGTAAGGGCTTGCGTTGCAGCCGATATGAATTGAGTTCCACGATCGGATAAAATGGTCCGTGGAAATCCGAATCGTGAGAACAGGTGTAGAAATACATTGGCAACATCTTTGGAGGTGATGTACTTCAAAGCTACTGCCTCAACCCACCTTGTACATAGGTCGACCATCGTTAATATGAAGCGATTTCCTTTGCTGAACACCTGATTCAGGGGTCCAACAATATCTACCGCCACACTCTCAAATGGCCTAGAAGCCAATGTAGAAGGTTGTACTTCAGCTGTAGCATGTTTACCCTTTCGTACTAACTGTTGACAGACATTACACGAACGACAAAATAATTTAATATCATTGCAAAAACCTGGCCAATAAAAATGAGCCTGAATTCTGGCCCTGGTTTTGTCATATGCAAGATGGCCAGCAAACGGTGACTCATGTGCAATCTTTAGCACAGTTATGCGATGTTGTACAGGTAACACCGTTTGCTGAATCTCATGGTTACCAGTAGTATAATATCTAGTAAGAATGCCATTATTTAATCTGAAGAACCATGATGCGTTCTTTGTCACTTTTGCTCGTTCTTTCAGTACTTTTAAATAAGGAGACAAACTAGGATCAGCTTTCTGCTGTTCTATGAATTTTTGTCTGTTGGTATCATCAGTGCTAGATGGAGAAAGCAACAGTAGTCTCTCATCTTGTAGCGTGTCTTGACGTTTTATAGTGTCTGCTCTGGTTGTTGCATTAACTGCATTCAGTTGGTTCCATGCAGTTATTTCATCGCTAGTACATTGTTTTAGTTGGGGTAAGCAACCCAGAATTAAATCAGTACAAGGGTTGTCAAGTACAGCACAAGTAAATGTACCCGAAAGGAAAGGAGTGTTAATACGGGCTTTGGCCAAAGGGTAAATTTAAATGTTACCCGAAAAGGTTCGGCATTTGACAGAGTCACCTGTATAATCCTCTTGACTCACCAGTTCCTTTCTGAGACCAATAAGGGTACTACCGCTGTCCAGCAAACATTGGCATGGTCTATCATTGACCATTGCATTGTGGAACTCTAAATTGCCTCTGGAGGCTAAGGCTGCATTCACACTCTCAGATGAGAATGGAACTGTATGTCCACATTCTAATTTTCCGTCAGCATGAAATTGGTGACATCGCTCACAACTGTCAAAACTCAACATATCGTTTACACAACACACCTCTTCTGTTTGGTTAACAGGTAATTCATTTTCAACATCACACTCAGTCTCACTACCACTATCAGAAGATGTATCAAGTAAAATAGCATTGTTGGCTTTTATACGTTGGCGGCCTAGGCACTTATTTGAATAATGGCCGTAGCTGGAACAAAAAAAAAACATTTGATGGCACGCCGGTATGCAGATCTTTTGTTCTGTTGCTTCTTAATAACATTTTCAAGATGTGCCGGATAACTCGGCGATTTGTCACACATTGAGTAAGTGTCATGTAAAAGGTGACAGTGGATACATTTTGAAATTTTTCTATCTTTCTTGTCAAATTTATTAAATGGTTTTCTATTGCTCTGATAGTTTTTAGATTGATCTTTTACAAAGGAAACTATTTCAGAGTCATTTGAAGTCTTAAAAATATTTCTGTTTGAAGAAAAATATGCCGACCCTTTCTTTTCAAACTGTTCTATGGTTTCAATGTCTGACTGCTGCAAAAATTTAGCAAAAGAGGATGGTATCGTGGATATTACTTTATCCATAGTTATTAAATTTTTCAATCTATCAAAGTCTTTTCCTATGTTAGCTGCTTTAAGCCATCTATTTAGTACACTTTGAACATTTGAGACGTAGTCAATGAAAGTCTCAGTAGGTTTAGGTTTTAAATTTGAGAACTGAATCTGATACCCAGGGGCATCAAGTAAAAAGTGTTGCATAATCCTATCACGGATGTATTGGTAGTCAGATCTAAGATCGGTTGGTATAGATTCTATAACTTTAAGGGGCTCACCACTCAGGTTCTTCATATAAATCATAGCCCACATCTCTAAAGGAACTTGGTGATATTTAAACTGATACTCGACATTTTCTGTCCATGCAGATATTGAATCGTCTTTACAATATGGTTTGATAATATTTTTGTATTTGTTGAACTTATTTTCTTCTTGTTGACTTTTAAGTTTAGTGGCAGAGATCTCTGCGTGTGAGTCTACATCCATCTCTTTCATCTTTAACTGTGTCTCTGATTCTACTTGTATTTGTTTTTCCTTAACTCTTGCCATTTCATCTATCTCTTTTTGCTTTAGTTCTCTTTCTTGATCTAATGTCTTTTGTTTTAGTTCTTTCTCCTGTTCTAATTGCTTTTGCTTTAATTCTAGTTCTTTCTGCTTAATTTCTTTATCCTGTTCTAATTGTTGTTGCTTTACATTCTTATCATGTTCTATTTGTTGTTGCTTAATTAGCACTTCTTTTTGTTTTGTTATCTCAGCTAGTTGTATCTGGTGTTGTCTTTCCTGTGCGCGTTCATCTCTCTCTGCATCCTTTGCTTCTTTAAATTTTTGATCTGCATATTGTTCTAGCTCTTTACCTGTGTATTGCAATTCTTTACCTGCTTTAATGAAGTCAGCTAGAGTAGCCATGTTGCTGGGTAATTGGCTCGCGTTGACCTGAACTGACTGCTTCACTCAGTTATTTTTCTTTAATATGCTATGTTATTTAATATCTGAGCACTACAAATTGTACTCTTTGTTTACAATCTGGAAAATTGTATTCTGCACAAAATTAGAGCACAAAGTCTGTTCATACAATACACGCTGAAAAAGAGATGCACTATTAATCACAATGCATGCCAAAAACGTAGGTTTTACTCATCTTAATGTTCCCGAGAACAAGGAACAACACGTCAGCAACACCGTTCCCGTTGTTTGGCACCCCGGAATACACACGAGTTTTCTACTCAGGTCACCTTGTTTGGCACATCGGCACACACTCACGTTATCTATCAGCTGTAGTGCACCCTGGTTACAGAGCAGCAACAATTAACAACTCGTAAACGAAAAATAGATTTTTGACAAATTGGTACAATGAAACTGACATGCCCACGAACAAACAGAACATCGATTAATTAATTTTTAATGTCAATGTCCTGTCTTCGTTCTACAGTAATATGTCTTTCGTTACTAACCTAGTTTAATCTATGGAAGTATGGTGCAGACAAAATCTAATTTGCATAGCCGAAAGTAGTGCCCTCGTGACGGTAAACAAATAGAAAAGTACGAAAAAAAAATCAATAACTGCTTTTAAATAAATATAAATATAATAATAATGTGTAGATAAATAAATATATTCATTCTCTAACTTACATAAACAAATAATAGTTAATATATCGTAAAGATTCAGGCAGGCAGTAGCTTGGCAGTTTGTCAACACTGAATTGCTGATTCCAAATGGCGAGCCCAACTGTTTGTCAATCGTGCCACGTCACAGGCGCAGCGCTATTTTTAGCTTGCAAAAATCAATACTGTCGCTGACCTCTGTATTGCTCCGCCATGAATCATTTTTGACAATTATTCAAAAACAAATAAATAATTACATAAATAAATGAAAGAAGAACATAATATGAATACTTACAACTTTGAAAAACACATTATTTAAATATATAACATTCTAATAAGCACAAATAAACATTATTTCATCACGATAGGCACAATTCTGCTGGCAACTCGATCTAGTCTGCATACGTCATCGTCACTGACACAAATTAAACATTTAATCTTTGTAATATCCTATCTGTAAACCTAGTCTAGAGCCGTGGGTAAGTGTTATAGCTTGAACTCAGGTTCAAGCCGCACTTTTGACACCACATTTAATCCTATTGCCTGTCAACAACTCATGTTTCAGGCATCATCGGATTACTTCTCCCACACCATACAAGAAACTTGCAAGTCGTGTGCGAGGAATGAAATGGTACATTTTATTGCCGTTGGCTCTTTACAATTGCAAAACAGTCGCTATCTAATCACACATAAAGTCACAATATTCTCTATCACTAGTTTTCCTAAACCCTATAGCTATTCTCTATCTACTAGGCTATACGAAAACTATCTTCTATTCTACACGATGTGAACATTACAGAGTCAGTCCCCAGTCTGACTTCCTTCACTCGCGTCGCTACACGCCACGCGGAAGGACCTTCATGCGTCCTTCGGCTCTTTGCGTGCTAGGTCAGTTAGCACGCTTCTATTAGCTGTCTTTGGTTTGAGTGGCACTCGTAGCGATCACGCAGGCGTGCTTCTGTCGTGACCAGTAGTGCTAACTATCTGGTCAACGCCTTCGTGTGAGGACTAGTTAATAGTCCCCCTTTTCTATCATCTATCCTGCCCTGATCCCGGGCACTATTTTCCCTCTACTCTATCTGAGGTTGACCCCACGTCCCGGTGGTGTTCTATCATGAGGCAGGCTTCCTGCCTCCTGCCTCAGTCTTTGACAACCATGAACATCACACTATTTGCCATGGCCGTCTCCGATCTGTGTGGTTTGGTGTTTCAAGAAACGTTTAACGTCTTTGCAGACTCGCTTTTTGAGGCTGTAGGTATATCCATTTGTGACATATTCACCAACCATCATTTTACAGTGCGTCAACAGTTTCACACCAACTACAGAGAACAACATACAATTAACCGCACCATTGAGAATCGAACACAACTTGACACTCGAGATGGACATATGTCAGCTATTAATAGAAATTACAGCGTCTCCAACTACTAAGACGATTGGAAGGAGCCGGTCACATGATACAACTTTGACCCGCTCAAGCGTTTATTTCTAAAACCCCGCGCACTTCTTCCAATTCAGCCCTGACGACCGGTCAGAAGCCAAATGTGACCTGTACTTTACATGAAAAACGGCAGTTGGATCCGACAAACCGAGGTAAGCTTGTGAATTCTCAGGACAATGTGATACCCAAATGTGTGAAGCAGAAGGTATCCAGTGTTGTGCATCAAAATTAAATGTATTACTTGTAAAATAAATCTCTGACGTGTGAAATGGTCGATTGCCTACTTTTAGCTACACCGAGCTATTCCCGGGCAAGACTAAGAATCTCATACTTTCTCAACACTGTAAACTCTGAAGTTATTCACTACATCTATTAGCTTTACTATGTGCATACTACCACAATCTATCACAGAAACTTGTACGAGGTGAAATTTCAAAAGCACTTTCATGCTTTTATCAAAACTGTCTTAAAATGCTTCCTGCAAACACAAGCCAGTTGTGTACACGAACCACTACCTCGCTTGAAATTGTATTTATTTCTGCCTATTCGAAATCTAAGGAGCTGAGAGAAGGATTATATCTTTTCTTTCCTCTTTACGAATTGAAATAATAGGGTTTGGTGGAAAATAATTGTAGTTATGTGTCAGATTTCACTCAGACAAAGCACTTATTAAATGCATTGCCTAAGAACAGGATACGCTGCACAGACGCCATTTGTGACAGACAGCCTAGTAAATCTGCGCAGACCAAACGGTAAATAAAACCTCGGTCTAATGCAACTGTTGATCACCAAAGGAAGGGACATGATGTGCACTGCTAATGGAAGAAGAAGAATAAAATGGATATGAAGGAGAAGAGAGGTGGATTAGGAGAGGTACTTTATGTAACAACCTATTACTAATGTATTGTGTCATGATCTTGTATGGATTACATTTTGTAACAAATACACATAAGAATTCTGTATGTTAGACATGAATAACAATAAAACACTTGATGAGTTAAACTCATATTAGCTACTGGAGATAGGGACAAATAGTACAAGCTATGTGAACCCCAGAGAAGTTAACTCAACACTACACAGCACTCCGCACCACACCACAACAACAGCAGGTAAAAAGGAAATGATGTATAGGAAGAAGTAGAAGACAAGTAGTTAATTTGGAATGTACTGAGAAACAATTATACACACAAATGCATAAAACTAATGAGTTGATAAAGATGTTATAACTGTATGTCATTTATAAAAATTCATCTTGTCCTTGTCTTGGTTTTGACTTATCAGCCTGACCTGAATGATCCAAGGAACAACACATCATCACTCCTATCTATTGTCTGATTGTACACTTCTCAATGAACCACAGGTACACTGAGAGAATACATACAGCAGGTACCAAGAGATAGCAGGTGCATCCAGTGTAATAATAATCTCTGACCCCACACAAATTAACACAACATCACTTCTTCTGATCTTGTCCTTCCTGTTATGTTGTGTTCACACTTAATAACATGCTGGGAAAATTACATTGGTAGGATTGTATATGCCTCTGTAAATTTTACACAGTGATGTTCTTGGTGGCAACCTAACCAGAAGAGGGAGGCAGACGGAAAAGATGACCCACACACACATGAGATGGAAGATAAACTCAAGCCTTAAGCAGAGAAAGGGGAAGCCTTCAGAGTAGCTCACCGGCAAGTACTGAAGCGGATCCATCAGTCCATGGACCCAAGCTTAGCCCATATCTACCACTCAGAGGTGACATTTTTCCATGCCAGAAAACATAATCCCTCCCAACACCATGATTCATACCACAGTCGAATTGACTCATGCCACACTATAATGTATATTATAACATTATTTTAAGAAGATTTACAACCCATAGGCTCATCATATTGATTAATGTTTATTGATTGATGAACTGTGATTTGGCATTGATGTGCATTTTTCCACTGAAACATATCTATCATGTCAAAACAGATGAGAAAAGAATGTATTCTCAAGCCAAAAGAGAAACAGGCTCAGTCAATAAATGACATCTATAGTAACTAAATCTTATTACTGTGTCAGTTCAACCTGTCTGTTTATTACCTGTTTATTTGTGTAAACATGATGTCAATGTCTACAAGTGTTTGTTAAATAATTTATTTAGCAAAACAAAATAACTCAACAGAATTTAAATTAAGGGGAAAAGAGGAAACTCTGTATCTCTTGACTGTTCCAAACCCATGCTACATTTCACCTGATTCATACTGAGGAAGTCTTTCAGACATTTCATAGTAGATCATGGGGGTTCGAGAGCCAATAGATTCATGGTGAAGGGGCAGAGTTAAATCTTGTGTTCACTATTCTCCAAAAGAGGACCATTAAATCCTAGACAAACCATACAACAGAGCCTGTAAAACTTCAAGGGTCGTATTCTTGATTTATTTACATATTGGAAGAGGATGGGGCTAGCTTCTTAAACCAGAATATGGGTAATGCACAACAGTGATCCCCAGTCCCTTCAGAATATACGACACCATTGTACCCTCAGAGCTGCAGTACATGACAGTTGGGGTACCAAGATTTGCTTTCTCCAAAATCACCTGCCTCATTACCGTCTATGCGATTCTAGAACGGTGCCTATGTATAGCCTTCCCCCTGCACGTCAAACAGATGATCACACCGAAAAGAACAGCTATTGTTATGGTTTCTATTTACATCCTTGTGTTCTTATCTTATTCCCCGGTGTACTACAGAACTTATATCAACTGGAAGTTTGATCCCGCACGCAACAAAACTGTCCTGGGACTAATATATCAGAGTAACGGCGAGAAAATCACAGAAATTACCTACTTAATGCAGTCGTTTATAGCATTTATAGCTGTCACACGACGTTCTTTATGATACGTGCGTGTGATGGTCGTTGTCTAGGTAACGATGCTTCTGGTGTGTCAATCGAGCTATCTAACTGTCTCTTAATCCAACTCACCCCAGCAGTGCACCTTCACCAGTCATTAAACAAGATTGAGTTGGCGCACATAATCTTTTAATCCAGAAAGAACACGGACAAACGGAACATGTTTATACATCCAGAAACAATGTAATCCATAGAAAATAAATATCCTCCTCACAATTTAACCAGCACACATCACTGTCTTCTCACAGCCTGCTGAATCTCAAATTCACAAGACATTTAGTCCAGCTACTATCCACGGCTGGATCTCCCACAATACGACCCACCCACTGGGTCGGAGCCTCTGCTCTCTATGTAACCCACTCTGGGTTTTAGAACTGCCTTCACAGCTCGGAGAATTCCACAACACAGTTCTCCGTCGACTACCGGACTACCGACTCGTTCGGTGTTTAAAACTCAACTCCCTGAAGTCTCCTGACTTCAACACACAAATACCCTATCTCTGGCCCCATCCGCCCTAGGGGTTTTTCTCTCTACCCTCACTATTTTATTTCTCAGGACTGGCTGTTTTTCTCATTGCCAGGTCAGTCACTTTACTGTCTCCCACTTTCACCCATTCTTACTCATGCCCGGTCACTCAACTCATTGTCAATGACCCAGGCTTATGTCATCATCCCCCTCTTAAAAGAAAACTTCGTTTTCAAATATTGGGAGACTACACTTACTAAACATGTGACCCAGACATATTGCCTGGCTAGCCCTAAGTATGGCTCCATCTCACTTTAGCTACCACCCTAAATAATACATCAAATGCTCCTAGTACACTCCCATATTCCCCACATATACATACAACCATCTTTCTATCTTGTGTACCAATGCATGAACTCATACATCACATAATAATAATACATCATAGAAAAGCATTATACTTATGTACCCACAGGTCTCTTACCACTTCACGACCACACAATACTATTTGTGTACCGACCCTATATCAGGTGGTTCTGTTCTTGCATTAACCCTCCTCTGATTCCTGTCGATGCTGTGTCTACCTTTCATGTACCCATGACTCATGGTACCTCTACAATTACAACATTTGTTTGCTATCCCTAGCCCTGGGTCAGTAATGTCGCGAACACTCTTTTGACCTGACTCAACTTTTCTATCTGCATATTGCACCGTTACACTTGAGTCTCTGTTTAGTCTGAACTCTTTATTCAATCTTGGCCCATATATCTGGCACCTTGCTTTCTGCTGCATACGCCTTATGCCTATGTGCCCTGCACATGCACTATCCTGAGCTGTTCTAGTATATCGGTCTCTATGTGCTAAAGGTACTGCTCCTTGCCAACGTGCAGTTCCACTATCTGAAAACCTGCGAGTGAGAAAATTGTTCTTCCTCTCGAAGCACCATCTACCCTTCCCTGACTGACTATTTTCTACTCTACTACACCCTTGGAAACATTTGTTCAGAGTAGTATCTTGTCTCTGGGAGTCACTAGCACTATATTTGGGATCCATTCTCATCTGCTCAACTGTACTATCCTTGTCCTGAGTTCCTGTGTCTACTTCAAGTGCCTCTTCTACCTCAGCTATACTCTCTAATTTAGGTTCTCTTGTGGTAACTACCTCATTACTGCTTACACTATATCTTTGGTCCCAATAAACTACTTCCTCTTCTGTACAATCTTTAACTCCTATAACATTTCCTATGATCAAATCAGCCACTGGTGAGTCCAAAACACACGCTGTCACTCTTCCAGTGATATATGGTGTTTTTACTGTTATTATGGCTAATGGGTAGAACTCTACTGTGCCGTTGAATGTTATGCTTCTAATCTTTTTCCCTGTATAATCCGATGGATCTATTAAACTTTTCCTCACTCCGATAGACGTACATCCGGAATCCCTAATTGTTAACGCTGGTCTATCATTGACGAATCCCTGATGCAGCTTCAGACTTCCTCCTTCATGCACTGCTGATCCTGCTTTCACTGTATGACCACATATTAGGACTGGCTGACTGTCTTTTTCAAAAAGAGGTTTGCACCCACTACAATCTTCATTGTTCAGCGTCTCAATTACTTGCGCTGCATTTGAGTGCTCTGTGTCTGTCATCCTACATTGATGGCTGACATGCCCCTTCTTTCCACATTTGAAACAGATGATCTCCTTCCTTGCGTTACTTGTTGGCTCACTGGCTGGCTGCACGTCACACTCCGCTGCCTTGTGTCTCAAGCTCCCACAATTCCAACATCCGGCATAATTTGGACGTCTCTTAAAATTCCCTTTTTTGTATGGGTACCGTCCTGCTTTGCCAAAATGGGTGCCATGGAGACCATTGTCTTTAGGTCCTTGTTGGTCGTACCTCTGTGCTGAGTCCACACTTTTCGATCTTGGTCTAATAACTGGATTCTGGTCCTGTTTAGTGTACGCTGCACAGACTATTTCCTCACTCATCTGTCTGCCTATAGTACTATTAGGATGTGCAGTCATGTAGTTTTGCCCTAACTGAGACATTGTGTCTATGTCCTTTGGCTTACGTTCCTCAAAGAAAGCCACTAAATTAATATTACATGAAGCTAATACTTTGTCTCTTAACACTAAATCTACTAATTTATTAAAATATTTCCCTACTTCTGCGAGCTCCATAGATTTGTTAAACGTGTTCTTTACTGTGTTAACAAAGTCTGTGAAATCTTGATTTGTCTCTGGCACTAACTGTCTAAACTTTGTTCTATATCCATGTTCAGTTAGTTGGAACTTTGTCAGCAAACGTTGACGTAAGATAGTGTAGTTGTTTCGTTCTTCTACAGGTAAATTGAACATGGTGTCTAGTGCCTTACCCGTAAGAAACTCGCCAAGCCGCATCGCATACTCTTCTTCTGGGATGCCTAAAGTTTTCGCTGATGCTTGAAATCTGTCAAGATACGATTCAAGACAATCCCGGTCCGTAAAGTATGGCAGTTTCAATCGTTGTTATGACTGTGAAGGTCTTCTGCTTTCCTCACTTTGACCTTTTGATGATAGTTCTAATTTTTTAAACTCAATTTCAGTTTGCATCTGACACTTGATCTTCTCTTTCTCAATTTCCATTTTCATTTGTGTCTCTTTCTCTTCCTGTAAACGCTTGTTTTCCATTTCAGCTAACGTTACTTGTGTCTCTTTCTCTTCCTGTAGACGCTTTGCCTCGCATTCATTATGCCTCTCCTCTCTTTCCGTCTGTTTTTGTTCTTTTGCTTCTGAATATTCCTGTAACTCTTTACCTTTCAGGCCTATTCGTTCACCTGCTTCAATATATTCCATTAAAGTAGGCATCTTGAACTTGTGGACACGTTGCTGTCAATCAGCCAACTATAAATGTACAGACTCTGCTGCTAGTCTGTGTCACTTCCCTACGCACACCACAACTCCCTGTGTACGTAAATTCGTAGTGCTAAAATATCACTCTGTACTCACCCAGTCACTCTATAAGCACTAGGTAGTGAGGGAAAATATCACCTATACTCCCTCGCATATATCTATAACAAATAGTTGTATAACATTTCTGGAAATATTGTTAAACATACATATAAATACATATACAAAAAGAATGAATGATAACAGTAAGTGTTGTCTCTAAAAACGTTAGACTCACAAGCCAAGTACACGGAGACGGTGATCACAAAGAAATAAACTACAGTAACAACCACAAGCTTGTGTAGGGACACCCACAGTGCGCGTAATATATAAATATAAACTGACAAAGACCACTAGACAGCAGACATGACGAAAGATCACAATAATAACATATATTCGACCACAACAAATACCATATGTAAATATAACGAAAAGAAAGAGAGAAAGAAAAAGAATATATACTTAAAATATACAAAGATCTGACGTTAGACCCAAAAGGCACGGTATATAATCTAGGACCACCCTGCTTCACTGCAGAATCAAACAAACCGTCCTTACGATTTACTTCCCAGAAAACACATGGTGCACAGTAAGAAAATAAATTTTTGACCTGTCTCCCGACCCTCGAGAAACAACCCAAAAATCCCCTACTCCTGACAAACACCGGACCACATACAAGTAATTGCTTAACACCCGAAAACAGTATATATAAGACAATGAGTAGCAAACAGAATGTCCAACTGATTGGCCGACAAATATGTGTCTAATAATACGTCGCCAAAAGTTCTTATTAATCAGTCACAAAAGGTTTTGTTCGTTTTAATAGTTATTCGCAATCCGCTGGAAATGTCTACGACACTAGATTTCAAAATGACTGATTGATTTGTTGAGTGGTTACTTCATTTCGCGTTGTGATCACCAGTTCCAACTGTCGGAAACGTTGACGGTAATAATAATTATCCAAAGTGTTCTTTCGATATGTTGTTACTTTCATTGCGGAGATGGCGCTTTGCTGTATCATAAATGTTATGGATTTCCGTTACCTGACAAGATTCACCAAAAAGAAAAGGAGAATGGCAGCCAATGCTCAGCGCTTTAAACTTGGATATATAGATCCTTATTGGCAAAGAAATACGACCATGGTTGCGATGATGACACGTTAAAACTGTTTGCTCATAACAGAATAATGATGACAAAGGGCTTGAACAAAGACGAAACATAAAGTCTGGCTTTCTTTCAAAACAACCTTGTTTTGTTCATTCACAATGAGTCATCTTGACCACAATAGGCTGTGGAAATTTTCTCAGTAACTGCTTACTGTTAAACAGCCTTGGCTCCCAAGGTCAACCTTCTCAGCCCCTACCCGGCTGTGAACAAAGTAATGTCCGAAAATTCTCCGTTATCCACAATGACACCTGTCCGTCGAATCAGCGACTGTAAATTTTCTCTGTTTTTCAAACATGTACTTCCCCAGTACCTGGACGCTGGTGTCTTCACCCGTCCTATTTGCTGCGTCGATCAATCTTGAATTGTCGACCTGCGAACACACAGTTCGCTTGTCTCGCACACACACACCAAATGTCCCACCACACACAGGACTTCTCAACGAAATTGCTCACTGTCTTAAATCTTTGGTTCAATCCTGTCTTTATCACCGACAGCGACAATGTCCCGCCCGTCTCGCCGCGCAGACTTTTGTGCCGCGTATTCACCAACGCGCTGTTTGTGACTAGTGACTAAACCCATCACACCACACTTTTCATTGATCTGTGCCGCTGTTTTCTTAACGCGCGCTGACAGTTTTTCCCGATGTGCGGTCTTACACACACACACGTAGGATATTCCACCACCTTCTGGATTAATCCTGGTTTTCCGTTAGCTTGAGCACTACTGTCTGGTATCAAATTTACCTGTCGTGAACTTCACTTGAACTGTCTGCTAGCTTGAGTTTTTACTCCCGTCTGTCTGTGTGAATTATCTGGCGCACACACAAAGAGTTCACATTAACCTCTTGAATCAACGATGTCTAGCTTGATGGAACGTAATCACCAGATAATAACTCCTCTCTCAGCGAAGAGTTCACAAATAACCAGAATGACAACAATGTCTATATTGTTCTTGACTGTACGTAGCCTTCCAGATAATCAATATATCCCCGTCGTTCTTGACCGGACGAGCACTCAGATGTCACACGACATTCTTTATGATACGTGCGTGTGATGGTCGTTGTCTAGGTAACGATGCTTCTGGTGTGTCAATCGAGCTATCTAACTGTCTCTTAATCCAACTCACCCCAGCAGTGCACCTTCACCAGTCATTAAACAAGATTGAGTTGGCGCACATAATCTTTTAATCCAGAAAGAACACGGACAAACGGAACATGTTTATACATCCAGAAACAATGTAATCCATAGAATATAAATATCCTCCTCACAATTTAACCAGCACACATCACTGTCTTCTCACAGCCTGCTGAATCTCAAATTCACAAGACATTTAGTCCAGCTACTATCCACGGCTGGATCTCCCACAATACGACCCACCCACTGGGTCGGAGCCTCTGCTCTCTATGTAACCCACTCTGGGTTTTAGGACTGCCTTCACAGCTCGGAGAATCCCACAACACAGTTCTCCGTCGACTACCGGACTACCGACTCGTTCGGTGTCTAAAACTCAACTCCCTGAAGTCTCCTGACTTCAACACACAAATACCCTATCTCTCGCCCCATCCACCCTAGGGGTTTTTCTCTCTACCCTCACTATTTTATTTCTCAGGACTGGCTGTTTTTCTCATCGCCAGGTCAGTCACTTTACTGTCTCCCACTTTCACCCATTCTTTCTCATGCCCGGTCACTCAACTCATTGTCAATGACCCAGGCTTATGTCAATAGCTTTCATCACTGTTGTAATATTTACAACCGTTTTAATACGGAAACTTGGAGAGAAAAGAAATTGGCGTAAATCAGCCATCTTCGATGTCGACAAATCCCAGTTAATGAGTAACCGGGACACAAAAAGGATGACAATCATTGCACTTATTGCTAGCATCTTAATTGTTTGCTACACTCCTAGTTTGATGTTGTCCTGTATTACTTTGTTCGAACCCGAGTTCAGTATTACTGGGAGTTATGTGAATGTTTTCTTTGCCATGTGGTCCTTTAGCATTTTGTTTGAAACTGTCAAAGGTAGCGTAAATATTTTCTTGTACTTCAAATTGAGCACAAACTATAGGGTCATCTTAGTGCAACGGTTTCCGTGTTTAAGGTAACAAACACCACGACTTAGCTTCTGAGAATTGTGGTTCGTCGTCATGCGAGATAGTTTGCGCTAGGTAGACATATTGCCAACAGACAGACGTTTAAGAGAGAGAGAGAGAGAGAGAGAGAGAGAGAGAGAGAGAGAGAGAGAGAGAGAGAGAGAGAGAGAGAGAGAGAGAGAGAGAGAGAGAGAGAGAGCGTGCATATTCTGTCCCAAAAGTCCACTTAACAACAGGTGACTTGAATACACATTGGTCCACAGCAAGAAGTACTAAATACGTCCGCATCATACATAGACTGTCTGTGGTGACCTAGTTCCATCATCTTACAGTGCAAACTGTGTACTGCTTGCTGCATGGTCAAACTATTAAACTATGATGTGAGCGTAAAAAGAGATCAATAATTGTTTTGTTATTTCGTCATGCGCGTATTAGCATTGATCATGCAATCAGAACATGATACATTTGATGTTGATAATGATACTGTTGTGATTTTGTCAACATTATAATTTCGTATAGGCTTTTCTGTGTGCATTATTTCTGATTGAGAGTAAATTCTGAGTCTAGGTAACTAAATATGTACTCATCTTTGTCATCTGCCATTAATTCAATCACATCGGGGCTCTCTGTCACTTGTTCCACTATCTCTGGACCATCTACCACTTATACAAACGATCACCGGCTCAACTGTCATTTATCTCATTGTGACAGCGTGAAAAGCAAGTGGTAAGGAAAAAGAAAAGAGAACAGGAGCGAGCTGCATGTATCCTACCGATGACTCCACTTGTGGAAGAGCGGACGACGAGAGGGAGGGGGAGATATTGTCTTGACAAGTGTTAACTCATCGAAACCTTAGAACACAAGAAAGAAAAGAAAAACAAGGAAAATCAAAAATAAGATCTTCAGACAGGGATTACGAAAGTGTCGCTCATAACCCTGACAATATACATAATACAACCTAACACAGGAACAGGACAAACTACACAAACTTAAACTTAATAAGTAGGGGACGACAACAAACAAATCCATATTGAAAGTTTTAATATGAAGTTGCAAAAAAACACATACACACACACACGCACGCACGCACGCACGCGCGCGCGCGCACACACACACACACACACACACGCACACAGAGTCGGTAAAATTATACACTAAGTAATAAAATACATCTAGAAAAGTTACTCGGGAAGGTTAATCTCGGTTAACAATTGCCTGAAAAAGTCGTATGTGTCGGCCGAAAGGCACAAATATTGCAGCTCTGCTAAAAACAGGTACAACGCATTTACGTCCAAAACAATCATTCCAGACGAACAAAGAATAAGAAGAATCAGAAGAAAGATTATGCTCGGCTAAATGCTTATATCATGGTGAATTGCATGAAGCAAAAATTATGACTTAGAGATACACGTAACACACCTTTCACTAAAAACATTAGGACTTAGAGATATGTGTAGCAAAAACCCAGAAAAGCCCGAACTGAATTATGCATTTTGGTCATTTATAGGGACAAACCAATCTTTGCGAAGGTTGCATACTCGCCCACTAACATTCCCTATTTAAACAACGAAGGCACACACAATAGAGTGTACGATTTATTGCCTGGCCTATTTCGTTGCATCTCGTCAGGTACATACTGCAAAACTCGCACATAATAAAGTAAAATTACTAGATAAATCCTTCAAGCTGAAATATACACATGGTCGCACAGTAATTCCAATTGTTATCACGGTAATTTTTAAACTGACTATCATGTCTTTCTGTTTGCACAAAGCTGGCCTATGCAGATTAATCATGATGGCTTCTGCAAACTTTAGCAAGTGAATATTTAGTGTATTAAACAACACGCGAAACGCACTGTCTCTATCAATCATATGACCGGTTTCCAAAACGTGCCGTGAAATCGATGACGCATGAGGTTTGTGGTGTGTCGCCTGGCTAGGCCCCCCATCACCTGTGTGTAGTATCTTGTCAATCCAAATGGGCATGTGTTCAACCACTCTGTTGTTCAACTGCCACTCTGATTTGCTGATGTAGGTAGACTGGCACCTGCATGAGAATTGGTAAATGCAGTTGGATTGGGCGTACAGAGAGACATATTCTTTTACTGCTGGGGTGGGAATAGGTGTGGTTCTGTACCTAATAACTGGATTCTCTATTTACACGTTCCTTTTAATTCACAATGTATGTCCCTTTAGATCTGTTTGTGCTGTTGCTGAAGAATATCACGTGAGTCGAAATGTTGGAGTACTTTTGTTATGGCTTAGCTTATTTATTACATCTTTGCTAAAGTTAGTAATTTGCATATCATTTGCAGGACCACGCAGTCAACCCTAGCATTGTTTGCAAGTTTACGTTCGGTAGTTTGCCATTGCTCTACGAACGACCGGCACTCGCACCATTTTATGAATACTAACGCATGTCTGTCTGATGCCATATCGCCCGCAGCTTTGTTTCGAACTCAGTATTCAAGATTACGAATTGCGTGACTAATCCCTTCGTCAGAGAGCTCCCACTAAATGTGCATCTATATAACAAGATAGATAATATAACAAGAGAACCCCCACTAAATGTACATATATATAACAACACAGATAATATAACATGAGAACACCCACTAAATGTACATCTATATAGATAGCAACACAGATAATGTAACAAGAGAGATCCCACTAAATGTACATCTATATAACAACACAGATAATATAACACGAGAGCTCCCACTAAATGTACAGCTATATAACAACACAGATAATATAACAAGAGAACTCCCACTAAATGTACATCTATATAACCACACAGATAATATAACAAGAGAGTTCCCACTAAATGCACATCTATATAACAAGACAGATAATATAACAAGAGAGCTCCCACAAAAAGTACATCTATATAACAACACAGATAATATAACAAGAGAGCTCCCACTAAATGTACATCTATATAACAATCGTAGATTGATTAGAGAAATTAGACGTAGACAGTCAAAATTTTTTGGACATGTTATGAGAAGAAATGGACTGGAGAACTTAGTGACAACTGGCAAGATCGAAGGGAACAGACCAAGAGGAAGGCCGAGAGGAAAATATCTGGATGGCTTGGCCACATGGCATGGACGAGACAGGAACACTGAGCTGATCCTCGACTCTGGTGATCGAGTGAAATGGCGAGTCATGACCGCCCACGCTTTCAGGCATGGCACATGATTGCTTGATTGATTGATAACAACACAGATAATATAACAAGAGAGCTCCCACTAAATGTACATCTATATAACAACACATATAATATAACAAGAGAGCTCTCACTAAATGTACATCTATATAACAACACAGATAATATAACAACAGAGCTCCCACTAAATGTACATCTATTATATAACAACACAGATAATATAACAAGAGAGCTCCCATTAAATGTACACCTATATAACTACACAGATAATATAACAAAAGAGCTCCCACTAAATGTACATCTATATAACAACACAGATAATATAACAAGAGAGCTCCCATTAAATGTAAATCTATATAACTACACATATAATATAACAAGAGAGCTCCCACTAAATGTACATCTATATGACAACACAGATAATATAACAAGAGAGCTCCCACTAAATGTACATCTATATAACAACACAGATAATATAACTAGCGAGCTCCCACTAAATGTACATCTATATAACTACACAGATAATATAACACGAGAGCTCCCACTAAATGTACATCTATATGACAACACAGATAATATAACAAGAGAGCTCCCACTAAATGTACATCTATATAACAACACGGATAATATAACACGAGAGCTCCCACTAAGTGTACATCTATATAACAACACATATAATATAACAATAGATCCCCGACTAAATGTACATCTGTATACATTGGCACCTTGCCGTCTTGACAGACGATAGTTTGTGCTTTAAAAAGGCATAATAACTTTTACCTATGGCGGTAGCGAATGAAACTGATAAGGTCAATTCGCGCTGTAAATGCCCGTTCACAGTGGGTGCATGTGATCACGTGGTCATTTCCACCATCATGCACCATCTTACGTCTCACACGCTCGGTGTGTGACTTATCTGCAATAATTTTCTCCTTTGTCTTTATTCCATTTCTGATGTTTGCCCTCCATGCAACACGTTCAGCGGCGACTTGCTCCCAATGTGCATTATCAATGCCTGTATCAATCATGTCCCGCTTACACACATCTTTGTATCGTAGTAGATAGTAGCCACTGATCCTAGATATGTAAAATGGTCTACCATCTCTAGTTCGGCGTTGTCAATAAAGATTGATGGTACCCCAAGTGCACCTTGTGACATAATCTGTGTCTTCTTTTTGCTAATTGTTAAACCAAATTCAGAACAAGCATTGGAGAATGCAGATAGTAGACATTGCAATTCTTCCTCAGAGTGGTCGTAACTGCAGCATCATCTGCAAAAAGCAACTCTCTGATCAGTACCCTCCTAATTTTGGTCTTGGCCTTCAATCTCTGAGCATTGTAGAGGCCACCACCTGAGCGTGACTGAATGTATATACCACCATCCTGATCACGAAAGGCATATTTCAGTAGAAGTGAAAAGTATATTCCAAAGAGGGTGGGAGCTAGTACACAACCTTGCCTAACTCCACTCTTGATTTCAAACTCTTCAGAAGTTGCACCATCAAACTTGATTATACCCTTCATGCCTATGTGGAACAATTCCACAATGGACAGAAGAGTTGGTGGGCAGCCAATCTTCTTTAGTGCCTTGAACAGACCCTCACGACTAACCAAATGAAATGCCTTTGTGAGGTCGATGAAGGCAATAAACACATCTATATAACAACACAGATAATATAACAAGGGAGCTCCCACTAAATGTACATCTGTATAACAACACAGATAATATAACAAGGGAGCTCCCACTAAATGTACATCTGTATAACAACACAGATGATATAACAACAGAGCTCCCACTAAATATTCATCTGTATAACAACACAGATAATATTATAACACGAGAGCTCCCACTAAATGTACATCTACTATATAACAACACAGATAATACAACAAGAGAGCTCCCACTAAATGTACATCTATTATATAACAACACAGATAATACAACAAGAGAGCTCCCACTAAATGTACATCTATTATATGACAACACAGATAATACAACAAGAGAGCTCCCACTAAATGTACATCTATTATATAACAACACAGATAATACAACAAGAGAGCTCCCACTAAATGTACATCTATTATATAACAACACAAATAATACAACAAGAGAGCTCCCACTAAATGTACATCTGTATAACAACACAGATAATACAACAAGAGAGCTCCCACTAAATGTACATCTATTACATAACAACACAGATAATACAACAAGAGAGCTCCCACTAAATGTACATCTATTATATAACAACACAGATAATACAACAAGAGAGCTCCCAATAAATGTACATCTATTATATAACAACACAAATAATACAACAAGAGAGCTCCCACTAAATGTACATCTGTATAACAACACAGATAATACAACAAGAGAGCTCCCACTAAATGTACATCTATTATATAACAACACAGATAATACAACAAGAGAGCTCCCACTAAATGTACATCTATTATATAACAACACAGATAATACAACAAGAGAGCTCCCACTAAATGTACATCTTCTTCTTCTTCTGCGTTCATCCGGATTTTTTTTTCGGATGTGACTGCGTTGTGCCTGTTTACAGCAGAGCTGCGTTCTTGCGCCGTCAGGCCGACACATCCGATTTCTGCGGGCATTTGTTGACGGGTTAACCTTCCCGGGGGTTTCTTATGACGTTTGAATCTCACTGTTGTGGTGTTATCCCCCATCCTAGCTGGCCCATATAGAACAGCCAAAGGCATCCTGGTCAACCCTCAAGATAAGGCAGGGGCAGACCATGGGCATTCCCCGCCATCCAAGGAGGCTTCCATACTTGCAGAGCCAACACATAGCGCTCTGATACTGGGCTCACCCAAGGAATCGTCACGTCCTGCACATGGCAGCTTAGCCTCACTTCCGTATATTGGGCCTTCCGTTCACCATAGGCTGTTCTTCCGGAAATCAGAAGAATGCAGTCTGCAGATGACATCCACACAGTGAGCTTTCGATTAAGACTTTCCACATAATGGATTTGCTATCCAAGCAATATTCCATTTCGTGCCACTAGGACACTTTTTCCACCTTTTATGAAGCCCACACAGTGAGCTTTCGATTCGGACTTTTCACGTAATGGATTTGCTATCCAAGCAATATTCCATTTCATGCCTCTGGGACGCTTTTGTAACCGACATACCTGTGGTATGAAGTGTGGCAGTCTAAATACATCTTCATGCACCTTTAGATGTCAACCTGAATGTAGTTAAAGTAAGCTGTAGTCAACTTGAGCTTGTTGATATCTCCATAGAGCTTGTCCTCAAATGAAGCAGGCGTGGGCCAAAATATCTTTCTCTGTTCTGCATATATTGGGCACTCCTGCAGCAAATGTTTAGCTGTCATTTTACCAGTTCCACAATTACATTCATCGGTATCTCCTATCTTTAGTTTATTGAACAAGTGGTGTTTCAGCCTGTTATGTCCTGTGCGGAGTCTGAAGATTGCTACTTGTTCTCTTCGGTCGAGTTTGTAATATGCATCATCCTTCTGGTGGCCTGGATGCTCTGATTCCCATTTGGTTCTATAAGTGCTTTTTATAAACCTTTTTGCCTCATTATAGGTTATGTCTATGTCAGGCTGTGGTAATCGTCCACCCTCTTTTGCTAGTCTGTCAGCCTCTTCATTTCCAGGTATACTGCAATGTGATGGGATCCACTGTATTACAACTTTTTTGGATTTCTGGCATAGACCATGGAGTGCTGCTCTTAGGTCTGTCAGAGTCTCACCCAGAGTGATAACGCGTTGTCTGCACCAACGCCCGACAATGCAACGTTGATCTAGTATAAGCACTACAGCTATAACGCGGCGTCTTCAACAACGCCAGGCAATCAACGCAGAGCGATATTAAGCAGTCGGCGGTCAGCTGGAACGCAGCGTGAACATTGAGGGGTCACGCGGGCTGACGCGAGCACAACTGTGTTGTGTGCTGAAAGTCCAGGCAGACTAGGCTGGGTGGCCGATACGGACTGACGTGTGAAAGCGGCTGGAGAGTTTGATGCATGTCGTGAGAGCTAGCCTGTATGAACGTTGGAGATGGAACGCCTGTCTGTGTGACTTGTAAGTGGAGTGCATTGATGTATTATTATATTGATGTATTGATTGCTTGCATTTATAATGTATTGGATATTGTGAATTGTGATTGCGCGAAGCTTGTATTGTTTCTGATGTGTGCAGTGCGCGAATAAATAGCGCGAATTATATTATCGGCTGTTAGCCTCGTGTTATTTGATAAGCATAGTTAGTATCACACTTGTCAAGATACGAGCCATATTCCTTGCCCTAAGCAAGACTTTGACAAGTGCGAACGTGGGGTCTACGTCATCATTAGATTTGAACCGTGAAATACGAAAAATAGAGTGTTAAAAAAAAAAATTGTAAAAATGGCGACTGTTGTCGAGTTTTTTTTTGTAAATCAAGTATTGGTATAAAGTGCGAGTTTTGAACAAATGCGAGCGTGTAGGTTATAATTTAATAGATAGATACCATCTTTTGAGATAATTTATCGAAACTATAAGTGCGTTTTTGGACTTAGTAAATTTCAACCGAGTTATTGAAGTGATAAAAACAAAATGGCGGCCATGTCCTTGAATGTCATTGAGTAGAAGTAGTGTTAGCGGAACGTTTGGAAAGTGCGAAAAGAGAGTTGTTGAGTGTGGTGATACGACTAACAACAATACTTGACATACAAACCTACAAAAACTTAAGTGACATTACATACACCACACACTTGCACATGTTCTAATTTCTCTTGCTCCAAAAATAACAGGTTGTTTGGTGTCATCTACACCTGTCCCTTGTAAACTCCGAAAGTTTTTGGTCGACCTGAATTAAAAACCAGTGTGGTTTCGGGCAGTACTGAGCAGCCATTGTCCGGCACATTGCCTCAGGAGAACTTGAGTATAAAATTTTGTTTTCTCTTCCTTATATTTTCGTTCAGCAGGCCTAAACATAAGCTGTAATATTAAGTCCTGTAAACTTTTGAACTTAAATTACTAACAACATTATTAATTTTGTGTCTATCTATTTCATCATACATATTGTTCACCATGTCTAGTTTAAACGAGTACATCGAAATGGGTTTAAAGATGAACCTTTCTGGTGAAGAGTTAAGGGCCTGGAGTGACAAACAGTTTGCAGAATATAAGGTTAATGAACGTGAGGAGAGAGCAGCCGAAAGATCTTTTAAACAGGCAGAAGCAGATACTGCTTTAAAACTTAAGCAGGCAGAATCAGATGCCGCTTTAAAACTTAAGCAGGCAGAATCAGACGCTGCTGTAAAACTTAAGCAAACAGAAACAGATGCAGAAATAAGAAAAGCTGAAATTTTAGCCCGGAAAGAAGAGCTTGAAGTACAGCTAAAAATTGAACAGCTGAAAGTAGAAACTTTCAATGAAAAGGAAGATAGAAAAGCTGACAAAGACCAGCCATATAAGAAATATCAAGGGCTGATTAAAAGCTACACCACAGGTGATTGCATAGCAGCTTTCACACAAAATTTTGAATGTATTATGGATCATTACCAGATCCCGAAGTCAGAATGGAGTATAATATACATGAGAAGTCTTTCTGGAGAACCTCTGAAAGTGATAGAGTCAATTCCAAATGACCTGAAGAAAGATTATCATTATATTAAGACAAAAATTATGTCTCATTTTCTGCTAGATGAAGCAGGCTACAGAGAACAGTTTGGTAAATTGTCTCCTAAACCAACACAAACGTTCTCTGATTACATCTCAGAAATACAGAATGTTTTTTCTAAGTGGCTGTCAGCAGCCAAAGTGAATGGTAATTTTGATAAATTGACAGATCTTATTTTGAAAGATAAAATTATCACATCTCTCCCACCTCCATTTTCGAAATTTCTATTAGAATGTCAGTGTGAAAGTGTACAACAGATTGAAAGTCGTGGTTCATGTTATTTTTCAGCCAATAAGCAATGTTTCATTACTGGTTTGACTAGCACAGACTTTGTGGCAGCCGCTACATATGATAGATCTAAGTCAGTGCCCTACAACAAACAAAAGCCCTATAGGCAATCTACTGAACAGCTTAATAAATGTAAATATTGTCATTTGTCACACCACGAAACTGATATGTGTGACCAACATCCTGGTTACATGTCGTACTTACAAAACTACATAGCGAAGCAAGACAAAGAAAGAAAGATATACAGACGGAACACCAAATGCTTCCTTTGTAAGGCGTTCGGCCACCAGCGGAAATATTGTAAAGCCAAAGCTATGTCCAGAAAGGCGAATGCAGCCATGATTGATAGTTCTTCATCAGAAGATGAAAGTATAGAAGATCAAAATGTAAACGCAGCACATTCTATTGATGTGTTTCAACACGACAAATGTACTATCTGTGATCAATTTCATGAGGATGGCATTTTTACATGTGGCCATTCCATTCCTGTTACAAATGAGGAAGCCAATTTAGTAGTCAACTCCCAAGGGAAATTAAAGATCCACCATGGGTATATTAATGGTAGAGCTGCTACCGTTTTACGGGATAGAGGCAGTACCCTCATTGGCATTAAGAGAGACTATATCTTACCATCACAAAATAGTGGTAAATATGTTACATGCAGAACTTTCTCGGGTAACATCGAGAGATACCCGCTTGCATGGGCATACATAAGTACACCATTCCTCACCGGAAAGGTCAAATGCGCAGCATTGACCAATCCTTGTTGCGATGTCATCATTGGTAACCTTCCAGAGGTGAATGATATGCCACATGACGGTATTATATCCACCGTCACTTGTAACATTGATAATACCATTCCACCACCATCACAAATCACCATTCATGATGTATTACCACCTGTAAATGAATGTATGTATGCCAATTCGGCAATGTCATCACAGGAATGTAGTTGTGTAAATGTAACACCAAGTTGTAATGTACATGATAACCTTGATAGTACAAATGCAGTAACCAGATCTACTGCTCAAATGCAAGATCGAATCGATCAGACAGAAGCTTTACAGCTAATAAGCCCAGTTGTAACATCTCCTGAAACAACCAGGGAGAAATTTATAACAGCTCAAAAAGCTGATCGATCGTTGCAAAAGTATTTTAAATTAATAGGCCAAAAGCCACGAGTAGCAAAGAACGCTAAATGGTATTTTGCTCTGAAAAACGGAATTCTGACACGGTACTATACCAAAGGTTCTAGCACTACAGAACAAACAGTGCTACCTTCAGAAAACCGCAACCTAGCATTACAGCTAGCGCATGACATACCCTTTGCAGGGCATATGGCGTATGCTAAAAACACGAGCAAGGTTACTTACTCAATTCTATTGGCCTAAATTTTGCAGCGATACCAAATTGTATTGCAGATCGTGTGACATCTGCCAAAAGCTTGTTAAAAAGAGGAAACACCCGCAAGCAGAACTGCAAATCACTGATTTGGCAAGTAGACCGTTTGAAAAGATCTCGGTCGATATAGTTGGTCCTCTTAACCACATAACATCAAGAGGAAACAAATATATTGTTACAATAATTGATTTATGTAGTCGGTGGCCAGAAGCCATGCCGATGAAGAATATAACTTCCAAAGACATCATGGAAGTATTCTTCCATATTTTTGCAAGGGTAGGATTCCCTGATACCATCCTTTCAGATCGGGGTAGCCAGTTTATTGCCGCAGCTACACAAGCATTTACTAAGATGTTGGGGGTGAAGCAATGCTTTAACAGCCCGTACCACCCACACTCCACAGGTATCATAGAAAAGATCAACGGCGATCTTAAACATATGCTCTCAAAAGTAACTCAAGAACATCCCGAAGACTGGGACACATATCTACCTGCTATTTTATTTGCATATAGGGAAGTGCCACATTCCAGCACTGGATTCTCACCATTTGAAATAGTGTATGGTGTCAAACCACGCGGCCCATTATCATTGTACCAGTCTATACTGACTGAAAGTAAAATCATATTTACACCCATTTCATCGTATGAACATGTAATATCATTGCGCGATAGAATCATGAAATCATGTATGTTAGCAAAAGAAGCACTACAAAAATCTGGTGCTATCTACCGACAATACGCTAACAGAGGAAATAGAACCATTACTCTGACACCAGGACAGGACGTTCTTATCTTATTGCCAAGTGACAGACATCTTCTCACAGACTCATGGCAAGGACCGTTTAAAGTGTTACGACAAATTTCGACAGTAGATTACGAAATTGCAGTTAGGGACAAAGACAAGATTTTTCATATTAACATGCTTAAACCATACTACCACAGGGACGACGAACAAGTAGAGACTACAGCAAGCACAACAATAGTGGACCAGACAGACGACAACGATACTGACGAGATACCAACACCAGTACTGGACACGACAACCAACCTACAGGACATAAAGGTAAATCCCAAACTGACGCAGACACAGACTGACAGTTGCAGACAAGTATTACAAGACTACAGTACAATTTTTTCTAACAACCCAGGACAGACAGACTTAGTGCATCATCATATTATTTTGACGTCTGACATCCCAATAAAATGCAGACCATATTCCATTCCTATACACTACAAAGACAAATGACACCAAGAAATTATTGACTTAGAAGCAAACCATATCATCCGACGTTCACAATCACATTTTTGTTCACCCATTGTCATTGTGAAGAAAAAGGACAACACAATAAGACTCTGTGTTGACTATAGGAAACTCAACATCATTACACAGTTGGATTTAGAACCAATGAGCAACTGTGAAGACATACTAACTGAACTGACTGACTCACGTTACTTTACTAAACTGGACATGACAAAAGGTTACTGGCAAATACCTGTACATGCTGACAGTATATATCTGACAGCATTTGCCACACCCTGGGGACTATACGAAAGGTGTAAGTTGCCATTCGGGCTAGTTAATGCTCCAGCAACCTTTGTCAGAATGACAAGACGACTTTTGACAGGCATTTCCAACATCATTTGGTACATGGACGACATTTGCATACATACAAGAAACATGACAGACCACATAACAGCACTACAGCAGACATTCGACAGGATTAGACAACATGGACTGACAATAAAACCATCCAAAGTTGATATAGCCTTTCAAGAAATTACATTTTTGGGCTATAAGATCTCAAATGGCGTCATATCAACTGACGATAACGTCATGTCTAGAATTTTGAAATTGTCGCTTCCGACAACGAAAAAAGAGTTGCGAAGTGTGTTAGGTCTTTTGAATTACTATAGACAATTTATCCCTCATTTTGCTTAATTGACCAAATGTTTCACTGATTTACTAACAAACAAACATCCAAAAGTTATTGTAAATAGCGAATGTTTAAGGCCTGCATTTGCGAAAATACTATCTTATTTTTCCAGTGAACCTATTCTAAAATTACCTGATCTTAGCACTATTTTCAGGCTAAGATTCGATGCGAGCTCCGTAGCCATTGGAGGTGTACTGCTTCAAGAGCACGACCAAATATTGTACCCTGTATACTACGTCTCCCGGAAATTGAACACCAGTGAACGAAAGTACAGCACGCTGGAACTTGAAGCCCTCGCTCTTGTGTTCTCGGTACGTAAACTTTCGAGATTTCTTTTAGGTAAACACTTCATTATTGAAACAGACAATAGCCCTTTGACATTCATCACCAGTGGTACCCCAAGTAACCACAGAGTGGCCAGATGGGCCCTTCTTCTACAGAACTATAGCTTCGAAATCAGACATATACGAGGCTCACATAACTCTCTGGCTGATCTTCTATCGAGATGTCCATACGACTCACCCAATAGCCAGGTAACACCCGAGCACATTGCAGATGGTGTATAAACTGCAACGTAAATAGTGCTCAACACCACAGCCAATAGTTGACTTTATGTCAGTTACGCTGTGAAGAACAGTGTGATAGGGAAGATTTAATATCCCATTGTAAATATATTGTGTATATATTATTATTATTATTATTATTATTATGTGAATGAATGGGTCGTATAATTGTGAGAAATGTGAAAGAATGCCATTATTATTGTAAATATGTAGTATTATAAGAAATAGACACCACAAGTGTCACAGGACAGTACTACAGGACCCAAAGACCTACTGAGCTTGAACAGCGCCAAGTAATCCTGAGTACAGCTACAAAGATGGTCCACGACGTTTTAACAAGTACGAATGATGACCTTGACAACCTAATCCGAGGATAAGACGGAAGAAGCGCTCCAACAGCTGATGACAAGATCTGGGTGCTCCGTATATTTAAAGTACATCTAAAACGAGAGACCTTGAGTGTGCAACAACACAGCTCTACACTTCCGTTAGATGTCCATATTAATTTGAAAGTTAGAATACCATAATAAAATGTTTATAAATTTATGACAATTGTATGAAAATTTGGGTATGAAATATGTCCATATACGAAATTGTATATGTCGAGTTTTGTTAGATGTAATCTCAGCATCATGGCTTGATTACTTTTTCACAAAGGTGACCTTTTGTGCACTTTTGTCAATGAGGATCAAATTATGACACTAAGAAAGAAAATGTTACTTGTAATTTATTTTGTTGAAAGCATGATAAAATTACTGTCCCTAACTTTTGTTCCATAACCAAGGGACATAACTAAATATTGTTGGTGATGTGTAAATATGTATTGAAACTACCATGTTTGCCTAATAGGTATCACGTCAATGTGACGTCATGTGTATATGGGAAAACTTACCAAAACTGAAGACCTTCATTGGATATTCTATGAGATAAGGGTAGATGTCCAATGTCGGAGTTATCTTATAGGTAGATACTCACAGACTCACCTGATTATTTGTAATTTTTCTTTTTGGTGGAGAGGTAAGGGCAAGTTAGCCGTAACTACCGGACTGGCTGTGTCTCAGCGAGGTAAAAACCATGGAATTGATTGTACGTGACCAGTATGCTTGATGGGTAGGCATGGGATTTGTATGCATATTGTTTACTAATCACCTGTACATATTAAGACAAACTAAAAAGTTACGTCAGATGAAGTGCAAAGTTCGATTCTGACAATATAAAGAACAGCTATATAGAGTACATGAAAGGAAAACCTTTCATGAGAATGAGGGGGGGGGGAATGTCAGAGTCTCACCCAGAGTGATAACGCGTTGTCTGCACCAACGCCCGACAATGCAACGTTGATCTAGTATAAGCACTACAGCTATAACGCGGCGTCTTCAACAACGCCAGGCAATCAACGCAGAGCGATATTAAGCAGTCGGCGGTCAGCTGGAACGCAGCGTGAACATTGAGGGGTCACGCGGGCTGACGCGAGCACAACTGTGTTGTGTGCTGAAAGTCCAGGCAGACTAGGCTGGGTGGCCGATACGGACTGACGTGTGAAAGCGGCTGGAGAGTTTGATGCATGTCGTGAGAGCTAGCCTTATGAACGTTGGAGATGGAACGCCTGTCTGTGTGACTTGTAAGTGGAGTGCATTGATGTATTATTATATTGATGTATTGATTGCTTGCATTTATAATGTACTAGCTGACCCTGCCCGGCTTCGCCCAGTCCCTGGTGGGGAGCATCTCATTTAATTCATATAAGTAGTCATATAAGTTCCCGTTCCCGTTACCGACTATCTGTCTGTCTGTCTGTCTGACCCGGCCCGACATCGCCCAGATCCTGGTGTGAAGCATCTCATTTAATTTATATAAGTAGTCATATAAGTTCCTGTTCCCGACTGTCTATCTGTCTGTCTATCTGTCTGCCTGACCCTGCCCGGCTTCATTAAATTCATACAACAACAAAAATGTAACTTAAAAGAACGTTCTACCACACACCATCCATTATTTTTAATGAAAACTCTTTCTAATCACCTGCATTACTACAGTAACTTCTTAAGTAAAAAAAGATGAGTTACAATGTTATGCATTGTGCATCATTTTTATGAAAACTTTGAAAATGCCTTACAGATTGTATCATTATTTATTATAACTCATATGCCGGTACATAACTATGGACAAAGAGTTTATAAATCTTTGAAAACGATGCCACAATATGACTATAAGTTATACAGAAAAGTTATGCCCCTTGAAATAACTTTTACAGAGTTAGGTCCCCTGAGATATATGAAATTATGATGAAAAATGAAAAATGAAATAATACTGAGTAAGCAGGCGATTTCACACTAACAAAATATCACAGTTGACAGCTCTGGAATGAAAGGAAGGCGTGTAGAAAATTTCATCTCAATCGGATGGGCCGTTCGCGAACGGATAAAGGACATACATAGATATATACATACATACAGAGATACATAAATACGGACGCACAAGTCTTTTTTATATATAAGATTGGATATTGTGAATTGTGTTTGCGCGAAGCTTGTATTGTTTCTGATGTGTGCAGTGCGCGAATAAATAGCGCGAATTATATTATCGGCTGTTAGCCTCGTGTTATTTGATAAGCATAGTTAGTATCACACTTGTCAAGATACGAGCCATATTCCTTGCCCTAAGCAAGACTTTGACAAGGTCAGCTAGTTCTGTGCTGTTTTTGCTCTTCAGTATTGAGACAGCTGACTTTGCATCTGTGAAGATAGCTAATTGCTTCTCTTTATTTTCCTCCATCAAGAGCATTTCTGCTGCAGTTTTCAAAGCCTCTACTTCCGCTTTGAAGTTACTTGAAAATTTTCCAGTTGCCACTGACTGTGTTTTTATCACTCCATTTTTTAAATTAAGGAGAATTCCTCCTCCTCCATTTTTAATTGAATCGTTGGCTGATCCATCTGTATATGCATGGGTCCAATTGCTGCTTGGGTAATGTTCTTTTATGTAGTTGAGGGTTATTTTTCTTCTTTCGGTTTCATTCTGAGTGTTCTTTTTCTCAATACCAGGAATGTTTTCTATCATCTCAGGCAGTTGCTGCTGTCTCCAAGCTGGGAAGTTGTGTGCATTGTAAATGGGCTTGACTGTTGATATGTTAAGTATGGGATGTGCCCTAATCTTTCGTTTTGCAGTTTCTACAAAGTTGCTACGCTTCAGTCTTCCTTTTCCAAAACCATTAAACCTGTTATACATAGGGTGGTCTGTCAATCTTCTAAATTTTTCTGCTTGTTGCTGGGCTCTGCTATCTCTTCTGTCCTGCATTGGTTGTAAACAAGTGATCTTTTCTAGTTCATTAATAGGCGTTGTCTTCATGCTTCCAGTTATGATTCGCATTCCTTGGTTTTGGACTCTACTTATTTTGTTAAAGTTTGACTTAGCTGCTGTTGCCCAAGCTGCAATGCCATATTCCAGTACTGGCCTCACCCGTCCAGTATATAACTTCTTGAGAACTTTCTCATCTGCTCCCCACGTTGTACCAGCAAGCTTTTTCATGATTGCCATTCTCTGCCGTGCTCTTGTTCGATTTTTCTCAACCTGTGTCTTCCATGTCAGGCGACGATCAAAGGTGACTCCTAGATAGTTTGTATTTTCTTCATGGCGCAATATTTTTCCATTCAATACCAGCTTAGGTTGCTGAGTTTTATTTGAGAGGGAGAACACTGTGCATGTTGTTTTCTCCTCACTTATCTTCATTAGCCATGATTTTGACCAGCCCTCTAGCGCTAATAAGGCTTACTGTATTCTGTTGTTACTTGTACTAATATATTCTTCCGATGTCCATATGGCTAGGTCATCTGCAAAGGAGGATGTGTGTACTCTGGCTGGAAAATTTTCTGTGATGTCATTTATATATGCTAGGAATAATGTTGCTGAAAGAACTTCTCCTTGGGGGACACCTTGCTCCAATAGCATCATTTTGCTTGTTTGTCCATGTACTTTTGTCCTGGCAGTTCTGTTCTCAAGGTAGTGGCTGATCCATTTATACATTTTTCCACAAACATGCATTTTTTGCAGTTTTACTTTCAGTCCTTCCTTCCATACTTTATCAAATGCTTTTTCTAAATCTATCCAGACTGCTAGTGTGTGCTTTTTCTCTTGGAAGGCATCCTTTATTTCCTGAGCTATATAGGTTATTTGATCTTCAGTGGATCTGTACTTTCTGAATCCTGCTTGGTGTGGTGTTAAGAGTTTGTTTTCTTCCAGATGCCATGTTAGCCTGCCATTGATAATGCGTTCCATTAATTTTCCTACACAGCTAAGTAGACTGATAGGTCGATAGCCATTTGGTTCTTCCAGGTCTTTTCCTTTCTTTGGGACTGGTATTAGTATAGCTTCCTTCCATGCCTGTGGGACTATTCCTCTCTTCCAGCTGTTATTTAGGACTGGTAGTAGTTTCTTCTTTGCCTTGGTGCCTAGACCTATTAGCATTTCATTTGTGATTCCATCCTTTCCTGGTGATTTCTTCTTTTTTAGGGTATTCATTGCCTGTTCCATTTCTTCCATTGTTAGATTTGCCATCATATATTCTGCTGCTGTCTCTGTATTTCTATGATGTATCTGTTTGTCTTTGATTGCTTTCTTCTGTTCGGTTGTAATATCAATGTGGTTTGCATTTGCATAGTGTTCCATTAGTGCATTTGCAGCCTTTTTTCCTGTAAGCAAGGCATTTCCTTGTTTAATTGTTATTTGTTTGTTTTTAGGTCCTTCATTGTTCATGGCTTTCACTAGTTTCCATAGTTTGTTTCCATCCCTGTCAAAATTCAGGTTTTCTGTTTTTTCCCTCCAACAATCTCTTGTTGTTTGATTTACTGTTCTTTTATATTTTGCTGAGATGGCTTTGAGAGAGATGTTCGCTTCAATTGTTTGTTCTCTCTCTGCTGTCTTCCTGGCATCTTCAACTTTGTCCTCCAAACTTTGTAGTTCTTCAGTCCAGTATGGTTTGTAATTTTTCCTCGCTCCTCTTGGAATGGACTCAGTGGCTGCCTGTATTATCGCTCTGTTTAGACTTTCCACCATTTGCTTTATGTTGCCATATCGTGTATTTATGTTTTCACAATATTTGTCTGTTAGTTTGGCAAATCTGTCCCAATCTGCTCGTTTGTAATTCCAGCGGGGCAAAGGCTTTTGCCTCTGTGGAACATACTCCATATTTATTACAAGCTTGATTGGTCTGTGGTCACTACCTGCTAATTGGTCCAGCACATGGTGATCGATTTTGTGGAGGATGTCTCCTGTGCAGAAAGCTAAGTCTGGAGTAGAAGTGGTAAGCCATCTTCTGGAGTAGAAGCTCGGTGTGTCATCCGCTTTGTTGAGTAGATGGAGATTTGAGTCTATTTCCCAGTCCTCCAAATCATCTCCTCTTTTGTCAGTATCTGGGTATCCCCATCTTTCTGAACGGCTATTAAAGTCTCCGACAATAATGCAGATTGTGTCAGTTATTTTCATGTTTGAGAGTGTAAGGTCCTTATCTGCTGGGCTATACAGATTGTAGATTCTTATTTTCACGTCCTTTATCATTATATCAACACCTATAATTTCCGTTTGGTTGTCAGAGATCACAGATACTTCGCTGCAATGTATTGTATTTCGTGTAAGTATTAGAACTCCTCCTTTGTGTCCTTCGCGGTCGAAACGTGTGGCCTGATATCCTCTGACTGAGAATTTGTGATTGGCGTTGAGGTGTGTCTCTTGAATGCATGCCACATCTATTCTATCTTTATGAAGACGCTGTGTTAGGGAGTCTTTCTTCTTGTAAACTCCTTCGGCATTCCACTGTAGTATGTTGAGTGTCCGGGGTATTTGGTCAATAGCTCTTAACCTACTCCTCTGTGCCTTGACTCCACAGCACAGGGGAAGGTGACCACCAGTAGTCATGGGTGGACCACCTCGAGGCAGGGGGCCCGGCACTATCGCCGCCTGATGGGACTTCACGGGATTAGCACCATAACGATTAATTTTAATTTGTGACATCATGAATTAAGTTACGTTGCACTGCTTTGTCAAGCCTGTGGCTCAGTACATCCGATTTCGACAAGCATTATTCGGGATGCTTTCCCTAGCCTTTGACTGTCCCCAGTCTACCTATAAGGCAGCAGGTTTTACGTTGCACTGCTTTGTCAAGCCTGTGGCTCAGTACATCCGATTTCGACAAGCATGTATTCGGGGTGCTTTCCCTAGCCTTTGACTGTCCCCAGTCTACCTACAAGGCAGCAGGTTTGTGTGTCTCTTCGTCTGGTCCCTCTCCCTTGACCTGTCCGACATGGGTGGCCCTACCAGTAGCTGTGCTACCGTCAGCATAGATCTTGGGCTCATTGGGACGCGCAAGCCCCTCTACCTCGTCACGGTGGACACACAGCAGATGGGAAATGTACATCTATTATATAACAACACAGATAATACAACAAGAGAGCTCCCACTAAATGTACATATATTATATAACAACACAGATAATACAACAAGAGAGCTCCCACTAAATGTACATCTATTATATAACAACACAGATAATACAACAAGAGAGCTCCCACTAAATGTACATCTATTATATAACAACACAGATAATACAACAAGAGAGCTCCCACTAAATGTACATCTATTATATAACAACACAGATAATACAACAAGAGAGCTCCCACTAAATGTACATCTATTATATAACAACACAGATAATACAACAAGAGAGCTCCCACTAAATGTACATCTGTATAACAACACAGATAATACAAGAGAGCTCCCACTAAATGTACATCTATTATATAACAACATAGATAATACAACAAGAGAGCTCCCACTAAATGTACATCTATTATATAACAACACAGATAATACAACAAGAGAGCTCCCACTAAATGTACATCTATTATATAACAACACAGATAATACAACAAGAGAGCTCCCACTAAATGTACATCTATTATATAACAACACATATAATACAACAAGAGAGCTCCCACTAAATGTACATCTATTATATAACAACACAGATAATACAACAAGAGAGCTCCCACTAAATGTACATCTATTATATTATATTGGCACCTTTCCGTCTTGACAGACGATAGTTTGGTACATTGTGCTTCAAAAAGGCTTAATAACTACGATCCATGGCGGTGGCGAGTGTGGCTGGTGAGGCCAATTCTTGCTGCAAATGTTTGCCCACAGTAGGTGCATGTGAAAACATGGTCATTTCCACCATTTTGCACCATCTTACGTCTCTCACGCTCTGTGTGTGCTTTATCTGCAATCATTTTCTCCTTTGTCTTTATTCCATTTCTGATAGTTGCCCTCCATGCAACACGTTCAGCGGCGACGTGCTCCCAATGTGCATTATCAATGCCTGTATCAATCATGTCCTGCTTACACACATCTTTGTATCGTAGTAGAGGCCGACCCTGAGATCTCCTACCCGTCTGTAATTCACCAAAAAAGATGTTCTTTGGTATTCTACCATCATCCATCCTCCTAACGTGTCCTATCCATCTAAGTCTACGAAGACTGAGCATGGAATACACCGTCACACAACCTGATCTTTCCAATACGTCAGTATTTGTGATTTTGTCTTGCCACTTAATACCAAATATTCTTCGCAGACACCGCATAGGAAAGCTGTTTAAACGTTTCTCTTGGCGTAAGTAAGTTGTCCAGGTTTCACTGCCATAAAGAAGAGTACTAAGGACACAGGCTTGGTAGACGAGGACTTTTGTTTTGGCAGTAAGCTTCCTGTTCTCCCAGACTCTTTTTGCTAACATGTTCATTGTTGTTGCTGCCTTGCCAATCCTGATGTTGATTTCCTGATCGAGGGATAATTTGCTATTTATCACTGATCCTAGATATGTAAAATGGTCTACTATCTCCAGTTCGGCGTCGTCAATAAAGATTGATGGTACACCATGTGCACCTTGTGACATAATCTGTGTCTTCTTTTTGTTAATTGTTAAACAAAATCCAGAACAAGCATTGGAGAATGCAGATAGTAGATGTTGTAATTCTTCCTCAGAGTGGGTCGTAATCGCAGCATCATCCGCAAAAAGCAACTCTCTGATTAGTACCCTACTAATTTTGGTCTTGGCCTTCAATCTCTGAGCATTATAGAGGCCACCGTCTGAGCGTGAGTGAATGTATATACCATCATCCTGATCACGAAAGGCATATTTCAGTAGAAGTGAAAAGTATATCCCAAAGAGGGTGGGGGATAGTACACAACCTTGCTTAACTCCACTCTTGATTTCAAACTCTTCTGAAGTTGAGCCATCAAACTTTATTATACCCTTCTTGCCTATGTGGAACGATTCCACAATGGACAGAAGAGTTGGTGGGCAGCCAATCTTCTTTAGTGCTTTGAACAGACCCTCACGACTAACCAAATCGAATGCCTCTGTGAGGTCGATGAAGGCAATAAACAGTGGCTGATTTTGTTTCCGGCATTTTTCTTGCATCTGTCGCAATGAGAATATCATATCAATGGTAGACCGGTTCTGACGGAAGCCGCACTGTGATTCGGGGTAGACTTGATCTCCCAGGACTTGAAGTCTGCGCAGGACAATTCTGGCAAATACTTTCCCAACAATACACAGAAGTGAGATACCCCTATAGTTGTTACAGTCGCTCCGATCTCCCTTGTTCTTGTACAGCGTTATGATGTTTGAATCTTTGAAATCCTGTGGGACTTGTCCTTCTCGCCAGCATAGCTCTATTAGCTGGTGGATCTGTAGAGCGAGTGTGTCTTGCCCACTCCTGATTACCTCTATTGGAATCCCATCCTTACCTGGAGCCTTGCCAGATGCAAGCTCATTTATAGCACACTTAACTTCTGTTATAGTGTGAAGTGTGTCCAGGTGGTCAAGAGTTGGTAGGGCCTCTATGGCGTTGAGGGCATCATCCGCTAGCTTGGTCTCACTTGAGTAAAGCTCTAAATAGTGCTCGACCCATCTATCCATCTGCTGTTTCTTATCAGTGATGATTTCTCCAGTCCAGGTTTTCAGCGGTGCACTTCTTTTGATCATTGGACCACAGGCTTTCTTTATCCCTTCATACATGCTTCTGATGTTTCCCTTATCACTTGCGATTTGAATGGAATCACATAACTTGATCCAATAGTCATTCGCACTCTGCCTGGCAGCCTTTTGTACATCCTTCCTCGCTTGCTTCAGCTCACTCAGAGTGTTACGCGTTGGTCTTTCCTTGTTTCTTAAGAGAGCTATCTTCTTTTTATCAATCAAAGGCTGCAGTATCTGGCTGTTTGCCGTAAACCAGTCCTGCCTCTTATGATCCACAGTGCCGTAAACCCCTACCGCTGTTTTATTAATAGTTTCCTTAAGTTTACTCCATTTATCATTTACTATACAATTTTCTGATGTATCATTGAAAGCGTCTTCAAGTTGCTGTTGAAATTCAAAGCACTTTCCAGGATCGTGAGTGTTAATAATATTAATCCTGGGGCTAGACTTGTGTTTAGCTGTGTAGATTCTCTTTGGTCTAAGTCTAACCCTTGCAACAACCAAAGAATGATCTGTATCACAGTCAGCACTGTGGTAACTTCGAGTTAATGATGTATGGTTCAGATGTTGTCTCCGTGTGATAATGAAGTCCAGCTGATGCCAATGGCCGGATCTTGGATGTTTCCATGTGACCTTATGCATCTCTTTTGTTTTAAAAAAGGAGTTTATAATACATAGGTCATTTCTAGTGCAATGCTCCAGCAGCCTTTGCCCATTATCATTCATGTGACCGATGTTGTATTTTCCAAGGCACACTGGCCATGAACTCGAGTCCTTGTCCACACGAACACTGAAATCACCGAGCATATAAATGTAGTCGGATTTTGGAACTGCCTTGATCGCAGAGTCTAGCTGCTCATAGAACGTATCCTTAACATCATCAGAGGAAGCGAGTGTCGGTGCATATGCAGTGAGAGTGGTGGCAAATCCACAAGAGGTTGCCAGGCGCAGTGATAATAATCTTTCATTACCTCCAGCTGGGATATCAATCATTCCCAGTAGCGAATTCTTCACTGCAAAGCCCACACCATGTTGCCTTTTTTCTGCCTGCCCTCTTCCCTTCCAAAAAAAGGTGTAATTGTTTTCCCTGAGTTACCCTTCCTCAGCGAGGCGTGTCTCCTGCAGGCCAGCAATATCAATGTTAAGACGATTGAGTTCAGCATCAATCACAGCCGTTTTTCTCACACCGTCAATATTTGTCAAGTCAGTGAAAAATCCTGGACACATGGTTCTCACGTTCCAGGTTGCAAGCCGTAGCTTGAGGTTTCTATTATTCTTTTTTTTTATTAGTACCTGGTGCATTGGTTTTACAGCCTGCGATTCAGATTTTGTCCTAGCCCCAAGCACCCATTGAAGCAGGCAGGCTGTGGCGGATCAGCACCCAATTGGCCGGGGGCTGCCCAGCTTAAAGCGGGCGGTAGCTGATCAGTGACACCTGTAGGTGTCTCCCACCGTCAGAGGCAACGCGTGGCGCCCCAATTCTACGCCAACTGACAAGGACTTATAACCCGTAACAGTTGCCTCTCGCTTTGATTCCGAGACCGGTTAAGACCAGGGATGGAGTTATTGCCTCTCCATAGCACAAAGCCTGGGCTAAAATAAAGAAACTATGTGTTGCCCATGCAGCATGATCCCTCTCTCGGCCTGCCTAGTTCACTCCAGAGGAAAGTTAACACCTATACATCTGGAACAAGACAAGCTGGAGAAGCTGCCGGATCAGCAAAGCAATGCTCTAACTGTCCGCCTGTCGGAGCTTCGATCCTAGACCAGCTGCCAACCAAGGCTTAGGGCCTGGTCTGCCCTGCCATGACTTATTTTGTCTTTGGGTTGCATTTCCTCGCACCAGGATAAGGCTAGTACCCTCCCAATTGCGCTCTTCCGCCCGAAGCCGTTGGCACAATGTGGGGTGTCGGGTTTGGTAAGCGCCGCCCAACATTCGGCGCTGACAGAAAGCAGGTAGTACCGTCTACTGTCATACGGTAGCTCTGTCATGTATGACTAAGACCTGACAGTCATCTATTATATAACAACACAGATAATACAACAAGAGAGCTCCCACTAAATGTACATCTATTATATAACAACACAGATAATACAACAAGAGAGCTCCCACTAAATGTACATCTATTATATAACAACACAGATAATACAACAAGAGAGCTCCCACTAAATGTACATCTATTATATAACAACGCAGATAATACAACAAGAGAGCTCCCACTAAATGTACATCTATTATATAACAACACAGATAATACAAGAGAGCTCCCACTAAATGTACATCTATTATATAACAACACAGATAATACAACAAGAGAGCTCCCACTAAATGTACATCTATTATATAACAACACAGATAATATAACAAGAGGGCAGCTACTAAATGCTGTCATCTGAAATGATATCTGCCATGTGTCGCAGGACAAATAATGCGGCAAGTGCCCGTACACATATAGATTATCGGGAAGTAGAAAAGTATAGCGCACACTGAACGCACAAGAGCTGATTTGGAGATGAAGACGTCACAGAGAGACAGACGGAGACGGAGAACAATGGCCATGAGGGAAGGAAGGCACAGAGTTATCAGCAGAACAAGATCTTTGGGAAGCGAGCGGAGAAATTGATTTAACATCCAGAGAATCTAATGAAAGGAAGAATGCAGAAAGAATCAAAGATGTAATGAAGACGGAAAGCGATTCGGCACGAACATTAAACAAGGGACGAAGGAAATGGGATTTGATGAGCCGATATCTAAGTTGAAGAATCACCGAAAGGTCATACCGTAAGCAACACCCCAAGTCAGTGGCGTGAGTAATTAGTTAGGAATATTGTTATGAGCTATCAACACTATAGATACTTGTGATAGGGCAAGCGACATGTCTGACTTTAATTATGGTCATGGTTATTATGGCAGCATGAGCTGAGATGACGGACTGTGTGATGGTATGAGGTTATCTAACTCACGGGATACTGCCTGAAAATAAACCTCAACTAGAAATTTTAGCACTCTGTCAGTGTTGTATATCACAATTATAACAGTTAAGTTGCGGAGTTCGAATTCGTTGTTTTGAGAAGAATAACTCTAGACAATAGGAGCAAAGTATTGCTAATGAAGGACAGTTCAATATATAATAAAGGGATGCACTATTCGCAATTCTATTGCGAATAGAAAAAAATTATATTCGCAATCGAATTGCGGGAAGTAACAAACATGTCACAGCGTCTGCTCACTAGTCAATTTTAGTGTGGGCCATTAAGAAGGTGGTTAATTTAAATAGGAATGTTCACTGTTGCGAGTTTAATTCTGCCGAATTCTCTGTATTTTTTAATGAATCACTCTTCTTCTTACTTCTGTCCGGTTTTTTGTTTTTTTTTTGCATCCCGTTTTATTTTTACATTTTACGCTAGTCCTGTTTAAATATCAAGAATAATTTTTCTGAACAGGTATCCCCAATACAAATAACGATCCCTACAAATAATTCTGTCCCCAGGCGAGTTCAAGAATTGTTAACTTTCGTTTCTGTTCACTTACTGTTAGAATACCAGGCATCCATGTTTGTTTACGTTACCGTCCTACTATTTATGTTCTGATAATATCGCAGCAGTGACGATTCTCTTAATTTGACACTTTCTATGGCCAACAAAATATTGTAATATGGACACACGCACAGGAATAATCACGTGATCTACTTCGATTGCGAATATAATTTTTCTCTATTCGCAATTCCATTGCGAATAGTCACTCCGTTACACAAATGCACACTGACACGCAGACTACTGAAGATGCGTAATTAGGCTTGACGCACAAACCTCAAAAGGGCTGAAAGATGAGTGAAAAAGAGCTGAAAGATAAGCGAAAAAGAAGACATTGATAGCCATGGACACAATGGGAGCCTCAAAGTAACAGCTGAAGGGACAAATAATTACAGCTGAAGAGACAAATTATTACCGCTGAAGGGACATAATTACCGTTGAAGGGACAAATAATTACATCTGAAAGGACAAATAATTACAGCTGAAGGGACAAATAATTGCTGCAGAAGGGACAAATAATTGCTGCTGAAGGGACAAATAATTACAGCTGAAAGACTGATAATGAAATCTCAAGGAGTAAACAATAATCGCTGAATGAACAAGTACTGTCACAAGGGTAGGGGGTAGATAATGATAGCCAAAGGAAGAAACAATTACGGCTGAAGGGACAATTAACTAACCACAGCTGACGGGACAAGTAACCACAGCTGAAAGGATAAGTAACCACGGCTGAAGAGACAAGTAACCACAGCTGACGGGACAATTAACCACAGCTGAAGGGAACAAATAACCCCAGCTGAGGGGACATGTAACCACAGCTGCAGGAACACGTAACCACAGCTGCAGCGGCAAGTAACTACAGCTGACGGGGCAAATCGTGACAATTGAAGAGACGACAAATGAGCGGACACGAATCAATCCAGGTTTTCCCTTATAAACAATGGCATATCCTTTGCGGGACGTTGCACTCAATCCTACCCTTGCCCCAGGTTGATGTTCTAGGCAATGTTACGTTAAGTAGTTTGCCATTGCTTTCTGAACGAGAAGTCAACGTCGCAGTCCAAACTGAGGCGTGTAGCAAACGAGCGCGCCAAGCTAAGGCTAAGGCTTTAGTTTAGTTGAGCTTGGAACCGACATCACTGCATTCAGGACATTCCCATACGCGCTTCGTCCCCTCGTTCATCAGCTAGGGAAGAGTCACACTACTAATCGTTCCCATCGCTATCTGATTGAAAGTTCTCCTGGTCTTCCCTCTCAGTTTCGAGATTCTCCCAGAACCCCTGCCGACCCCTACGCAATCCCTTTCTTTCTACATACGGGTTCTCAATCTGTTCCCCCGCCTTCTCCACCTGATCCCATTGGCGTACGACCACCTCCCCCCTTGTAACGCTATCTCAGATAAATAGCTATGGCTGGGCCACATGGCATACCTGAAACAAGAACACAGACCCGGATCTGAGGCTGATGGTTGTATGAGATGGTTGTATGAGATGGTTGTATGAGATGGCGAAACACGAGCATCCTTCCTATTCACGTGATGATGATAATGACGATGATGATGATTATGGTGATGGTTGTATGAGATGGCGAAACACGAGCATCCTTCCTATTCACGTGATAATGATGATGATGATGATGATGGTTGTATGGGATGGTGAAACACGAGCATCCTTCCTATTCACGTGATGATGATGATGATGATTATGGTGATGGTGATGGTTGTATGAGATGGCGAAACACGAGCATCCTTCCTATTCACGTGATAATGATGATGATGATGATGATGATGATGGTTGTATGAGATGGCGAAACACGAGCATCCTTCCTATTCACGTGATAATGATGATGATGATGATGATGATGATGATGGTTGTATGAGATGGTGAAACACGAGCATCCTTCCTATTCACGTGATGATGATGATGATGATGATGATGATGGTTTATGAGATGGCGAAACACGAGTATCCTTCCTATTCACGTGATGATGATGATGGTTGTATGAGATGGTGAAACACGAGCATCCTTCCTATTCACGTGGTGGTGATGGTGATGATGATGATGATGATGATGATGGTTGTATGAGATGGCGAAACACGAGCATCCTTCCTATTCACGTGATAATGATGATGCTAATGATGATGATGATGATGGTTGTATGAGATGGTGAAACATCACGTGATGATGATGATGATGATGATAATAATGGTGGTGGTGGTGGTGGTGATGATGTTCTATCCGCCACCACATTCCATCCCTGTATTTAATTACCAACGAATAAACGGACATCAAATGGGTGTCAATGAACGACATTCGAAAATATTCCCGGCATTCCGCGTTGTCCTATTTTAATCTTCATTTAATGACACAAAGGTCAAGTGCGGTCAAAGTGCGCATCACCGTTATTATATTCTCAGGCGCTTTGTTAGCGATCATCATCATCAAGCGTCCCGCCAGCTGGCATGGTAGTCCATGACTCTCTGCAGATTTCGGCCTTTGGTGTTCTGAATCAACTCTGCTGATGATATTCCTTCATGTTACCATCTCAGACCATCCAGCGTCATTTCTTTTGGTCTGCCTCTGCCTCTTTTCCCCTCGATCTTTCCAGTTGTCACGATGTTCTCCAATGCCTCTCCATTCATCACATGACCAAAGAAAGCTGTTCGTCTCATTCTTATTGTTGAATATAATGTTCTAGTTTCATTAGCCTCTTTCGGACAGTCGTTGTTAGTTGCGCTGGTAGTCCAAGAAATTCGAATCATTCCGTCTCAGCAACCACATTTATGTTGCTTCCAAGTTCTTTTTAATTTGTTCATTTACATTCCAAAATTCAACCCCTATAACAGTCAGTTGGACTAAAATATTCACTTCTCGTCCTTCCTTGACTCGGGAACGCATGTTATAAGTAGCTCAGAAGTCAGAGTGGATTCACCTGATTGCGAGGGAAAGGGTAATATGGAAAGTTGATTCACACGCAAAAATCAGTCTCGCGTGGACTACTCTCAAGGTCCAAGCGAGCGAATGAAAAAATAAAACATTTAAACAATTAAATTACAAATTAAAACTGAGGTTAATCAACTTAGTCAACTGATCAACATCACGGCACACGGATGTAACCCATAACTGCTCCGTTCTACTCCTAACTCAAACCTGAGTCCGGAGAATCTCAGCTCAGTGCACGAACTCCGTAGCACTTGCAAGGATCCTGAAATACTTTGGGTAGATTTGTAACTCGAAATTTTGCTCGGGCAGCGCCGTTAGGCTGCTCTTTTTCGACTTCCAACTGCCAAGGGATATTTTACGTGCGCAACAATACACACGGGCGTCCGAGAGGGGAAAAAATGGTTAAGAACATGAGACTTAATAAAGAGGTTCTGAAAATAGATAAAGAACTGCAAGAACAATACAGAATGACTGTGAAAAATAGGTACAATGATATAGCTAAAATACAGAATATAAATGAACAATGGGAAATGTTAAGGGACTCCATTCATCAAACTAGCAAAGAAGTATTACCGGAGAGAGGCAAAATAGCTAAGAAAAAATGGACGAATGAAGAAATATTAAAACTGATGGACAAAAGAAAACAGAGTAAAAATGACAAACAAGAATACGCTAAGATAAATAAAGAAATAAAAGATAAATGTGGGAAGGCTAAAGAAAGTTGGTTAAACGAGCAATGCAAAAACATTGAAGTAAATTCCATTAATGATACAAAAAATATGTACAGACAAATCAGTGAGCTTACAGGAAGTAAAATAAGAATAAATACAGGGTCTTTGAAATCAAAAACAGGAAAGATATTATTAGAGGAAGGTGCTACAATGAAAAGGTGGAATGAGTATATAAGAGAATTATATGACGGAGAAAGGGAAGAATTAACAGAAGATAGTAACTTAGAAGGTCCACCTATTCTGAAAGAAGAAGTCGCTGACGCTATGAAACGTATGAAGAAAGGAAAAACAGCTGGGCCAGATGAAATCACAATAGAAGAATTAGAAGTGTTGGGAGAATTTGGAGTAGATATATTAACCAAAATGTTGAATGATATTTACAGCAGTGGATATTTACCTAGTGATATGCTGAAATCTGTATTTATAGCTATACCAAAAAGACCAGGAGCAATTGATTTTCGTACAATTAACCTCATAAACCATATCACTAAGCCTCTACTCAGAATCATAATGAGAAGAAACAAAAAGAAAATAAAAATGGAAATTAGTGAAGAACAGTATGGATTTGTGGAAGGAAAGGGCACAAACAATGCAATTTATACATTACGGACACTATTAGAAAGGTCAATAGAGAAACAGAGAGACATATATTTGTGCTTCATAGATTATACTAAGGCATTTGATAAAGTAAAACATGATGAACTGATTAAAATGTTGGAAGATATCAACATTGATGGAAAAGATTTAAGATTAATAAAGAATGTTTACTGGAACCAAGTAGCAGCAATTAAAATGGGAAATAAAGAGGGTAGTTATGAACAGATAAAGCTAGGAGTACGACAGGGGTGTGTCTTGTCAGCAGATCTTTTCTCCCTGTATAGCGAAGTAATAATGAGAGAGATCAAAGAGATGCCAGGAATACTAGTTGGAGGTTATAATATAAATAATATACGCTATGCAGATGACACAGTATTGGTGCCTGATAATTCAACAGACCTACAGCAATTATTAGACGTTGTAGTAACAGAGAGTGCAAGGAAAGGACTCTCCTTGAATATCAAGAAAACAGTAACAATGGTAATATCAAAGAAAATGGTGACACCAAAATGTGACATAGAAATAGAAGGAAAAATCCTTAGTGGATAATTTTAGATACCTAGGGGCATTTATAACATCAGATGGAAGATGTACAACAGAGATTAGGAGCAGAATAGGGCAGGCAAAAGCCGCATTTCAGAAAATGAAGAGTATCTTGTGCAATAAGTCACTATTACTGAATGTAAGAAAGAGAGTGCTGAAATGCTATGTAGAACCAGTTTTGCTGTATGGCAGTGAATCTTGGAATGTAAATGAACAAAGTAAGAAGAAATTAGAAGCAACAGAGATGTGGTTCCTGAGACGAATGTTGCGAATTCCTTGGACTGCCAGAGTAACTAACGATGACAGTCTGAAACAGGCTAATGAAACTAGAACATTATATACAACAATAAGACAGAGACAAACATCTTTCTTCGGTCATGTGATGAGAAGAGAGGCATTGGAGAACATCGTAACAACTGGAAAGATCGAGGGGAAGAGAGGCAGAGGCAGACCAAGAGAAATGATGCTGGATGGATTGAGACGGTGGCATGGAGGAATATCAGCAGCAGAGTTGATCCAGAAAACCAAAGACCGAGATCTGTGGACAGCCATGAACGCCTACGCCGGCTGGCACGGCACTTGATGATGATGATGAGTTCATTTAGTAGACAGGGGAACATGCTTCTGTGTCTGGCATATGTGCAGTTACTTTTTGATACTATATGATACTTTATGAAAACCCTTCACTTTATTAATAAGATTATTCAGACATATAAATGCCGGTCATTCTGGCTGTGGGGTTACAACACTTTCTCTCTGTAATCCCGTTTATCACGCAGAGTCTCGTAGCGGAGCGAGAGCTGAGGTGGTTCGACCCCCGCTCGTGACTTGCGGGATACTGAGCCGACCGCTCAGAAAGCAATGGCAAACTACTGAACGTAATCTTGCCAAGAGATCAACATACAGCTGAAAGATGCTGGTGTTGACAGCTAAGTCCTGTAAAGGATATGCTTTAAAAAAAAAAAAAAGACATATAAATAGTAAAATGGGCACTCTTCCGACAGACGGGTCTAAATAGTTCTGCAGTGAATAAGTCAGGGTTTAGGGTTAGTGTTAGTTATATAAAATTATTCACTGCAGAACTATTTAGACCCGTCTGTCGGAAGAGTGTCGTAAAATGTTACTATAATATTAATATAAAACAATTTTGGCAGTTATAAGATTTTTAAAAAGGCGTTTTTGAGGTATATATTATTGGTGTTGGAACTCTTCCGATTGACGGGTCTAAATAGTTCCGCAGTGAATAAGTCAGGGGTTAAGGGTTAGGGTTAATGTTAAACTAACACTGACCCTAACCCTTAACCCTAACTTATTCACTGCGGAACTATTTAGACCCGTCAATCGGAAGAGTGCCTTGTTTCCTTCGTTTGAATAACGAAGACACAAACAATAGATTGCACGATTTATTGCCTGGCATATTTCGCTGCATCTCGTCAGGTACATACTGCAGAAATCACACAACTTACGTGAATTAATTTGATAAATCCTTCAAACTGAAATATACACATGTTCGCACAGTAATGTCGATTGTCTACAACGGTAATTTTAAACTGACTAACATGTCTTTCTGCTTACACAAGGACGGCTTACAAAGGTTGATTAGTATAGCTTCAGCAAACTTTAACAATCGACTACTTTGTGTGTTGAACAACACACGGAAGGCACTGTCTTTTTCAACCACGTGGCCACTCTCGAGCACATGTCTCCCGACCGATGAAGCCAGACTTTTCCGGTGTGTCGGCCTGCCTAGGCTACCATCTTCTGTGTGTAGTATCTTATTCAACCAATTCGGAATATGTTCCGAAACCCTGCAATGTAACTGTCGCTCAGTTCTGCCTATGTAGATGGCCTCGCATCTGCATGTAAATTGGTAAATACAATTTGATTTGGCGTACAAAGCTACAGGTTCTTTTACTGCTGGAACTGGGATCGGTGTGTTTCTGTACCTGATGACTAGAGCTGCAGCACAGAATGTTCGCTCGACTGCTGTGGTGAGCCGGTCCCGCAGACGTTGCATTACGTCATCTCCTCGAAAGGTTAGCTGGATGAATACTTTGAGTTTAGGGACTGTAGTTACTTCTGATTTCGGTTTGGGCTGTTGGCAGTGGCGCTTTATAAATCCTATGGAGTACCCATCCAGGTTTAAGGCATTCTTCAGAGTTTTAAATTCCTCTGTCAGTGTGTCCTGGGTGCATATCTTCCTAGCACGGTCAAACAGGGTCCGTACTAAGCCCCGTTTGTACTGGACAGGTGCGAAGCTCTGAAAATTTAAGTATTGGCCAGTCCATGTTTCTTTGCGGTACACCGATCTTTGAATTGTGCCATCTGCTCTACGTCTCATTATGGTATCTAGAAACGGCAACGCTTCGTTGTGTTCGTGTTCCATAGATAAAGAGATGTTTATATGTGTCTCGTTCATTGTCGCCTGGAACGACGTTGCTTGTAGCTCGTCTGTGGTGATAATTAGTTAGTATATCGTCCACGTAACGACGGTAAAAGGCCAAGTTATTGATTTCTGAGGATCTCTTTCTTCTAAGTGTGCCATGAAGATGTCCGCTAGAATAGGTCCAAGTGGGCTCCCCATGGCCACTCCGTCAATTTGGCGATATGACTTGTTGAGAAAGTTGAATTGTATGTTGGCAGTACATAATTTTAATAGCCTCTCTAGAATAGCTGATGGTATGCCTAGTTTTAGTTGTTTGTCTCTAATGCGTTCGCTTATTATATTCACGGTCTCATCTAATGGAACGTTGGTGAATAAAGAGGCAATATCCTTCGTTTGTTCCGATCCTCGTTTTGTAGAAGGAAGAAGGTAGAACTGTTCATATCCTGTGACATTTTCTTCAAGCCCAGCGATTCTCCTGTCCAGCAACAGTGTTATCACATCTCACTTCACAATGTCAGGTATGAGTAATTTCAGTAGACGTTCAAGTTTAACCGTGGACGGGCAGTCTTTGTTGGGCGCTGTCAATCGGTTTGTTCAGGCCGTCGATGCCATGGATGGACGATACAAACGCATTTTAAAATCTTTTATTAATAAGTATGTAGCCAATTTGGTTACATATTTTTTAATTTTTATCAGGGCTTTTCCATGTGTATAGTATAGTCGTCTTTTATGGTGATTAAACCACGTGTTTCCAATTAACATATAGATATTATTTGCCCATTCTATTAGCTTTTCCCCTCTTTCATTTCTTGTACCTAAACCATAATTCCCCACTCCCACTACATCCTCCATTTTACCCTTTCCTACTTTTGCATTAAAATCTCCAAGTATTATTTTTATTTCTTGTGATGCAATTTGAGCCATCATTGGCACCTTTCCGTCATGACAGACGATAGTTTGGTACATTGTGCTTCAAAAAGGCTTAATAACTATGATCCATGGCGGTGGAGAGTGTGGCTGGTAAGGCCAATTCTTGCTGCAAATGTTTGCCCACAGTAGGTGCATGTGAAAACATGGTCACTTCCACCATTTTGCACCATCTTACGTCTCTCACGCTCTGTGTGTGCTTTATCTGCAATCATTTTCTCCTTTGTCTTTATTCCATTTCTGATAGTTGCCCTCCATGCAACACGTTCAGCGGCGACGTGCTCCCAATGTGCATTATCAATGCCTGTATCAATCATGTCCCGCTTACACACATCTTTGTATCGTAGTAGAGGCCGACCCTGAGATCTCCTACCCGTCTGTAATTCACCAAAGAAGATGTCCTTTGGTATTCTACCATCATCCATCCTCCTAACGTGTCCTATCCATCTAAGTCGATGAAGACTGAGCATGGAATACACCGTCACACAACCTGATCTTTACAATACTTCAAGTATTTGTATTTGTGATTTTGTCTTGCCACTTAATAGTAATACCAAGTATTCTTCGCAGACACCGCATATGAAAGCTGTTTAAACGTTTCTCTTGGCGTGAGTAAGTTGTCCATGTTTCACTACCATACAGAAGAGTACTAAGGACACAGGCTTGATAGACAAGGACTTTTGTTTTGGCAGTAAGCTTCCTGTTCTCCCAGACTCTTTTTGCTAACATGTTCATTGTTGTTGCTGCCTTGCCAATCCTGATGTTGATTTCCTGATCGAGGGATAATTTGCTATTTACCTCTGATCCTAGATATGTAAAATGGTCTACTATCTCCAGTTAGGCGTCGTCAATAAAGATTGATGGTACACCATGTGCACCTTGTGACATAATCTGTGTCTTCTTTTTGTTAATTGTTAAACCAAATTCAGAACAAGCATTGGAGAATGCAGATAGTAGATGTTGTAATTCTTCCTCAGAGTGGGTCATAATCGCAGCATCATCCACAAAAAGCAACTCTCTGATTAGTACCCTGCTAATTTTGGTCTTGGCCTTCAATCTCTGAGCATTATAGAGGCCACCATCTGAGCGTGAGTGAATGTATATACCGTCATCCTGATCACGAAAGGCATATTTCAGTAGAAGTGAAAAGTATATTCCAAAGAGGGTGGGGGATAGTACACAACCTTGCTTAACTCCACTCTTGATTTCAAACTCTTCTGAAGTTGAGCCATCAAACTTGATTATACCCTTCATGCCTGTGTGGAACGATTCCACAATGGACAGAAGAGTTGGTGGGCAGCCAATCTTCTTTAGTGCTTTGAACAGACCCTCACGACTGACCAAATCGAATGCCTTTGTGAGGTCGATGAAGGCAATAAACAGTGGCTGATTTTGTTCCCGGCATTTTTCTTGCATCTGTCGCAATGAGAATATCATATCGATGGTAGACCAGTTCTGACGGAAGCCGCACTGTGATTCGGGCTAGACTTGATCTCCCAGGACTTGAAGTCTGTGCAGGACAATTCTGGCAAATACTTTCCCAACAATACACAGAAGTGAGATACCCCTATAGTTGTTACAGTCGCTCTGATCTCCCTTGTTCTTGTACAGCGTTATGATGTTTGAATCTTTGAAATCCTGTGGGACTTGTCCTTCTCGCCAGCATAGCTCTATTAGCTGGTGGATCTGTAGAGCGAGCGAGTGTGTCTTGCCCACTCCTGATTACCTCTATTGGAATCCCATCCTTACCTGGAGCCTTGCCAGATGCAAGCTCATTTATAGCACACTTAACTTCTGTTATAGTGGGACGTGTGTCCAGGTGGTCAAGACTTGGCAGGGCCTCTATGGCGTTGAGGGCATCATCCGCTAGCTTGGTCTCACTTGAGTAAAGCTCTAAATAGTGCTCGACCCATCTATCCATCTGCTGTTTCTTATCAGTGAATTTGAGCCATCACCATTTCTGTTTCAACGTAAAACTGTTGTGTTTCTTCATCACTACTGCTTGCTGTTGGTGCATATACTTGTATAATATTTAAATCTATAGGTTTGCCTTTGATTTTGACCATAATAACTCTGTCTGAAATACACCAGTATCCATTAATTGACTTGGCTGTTTTTTCGTCAAATATTATTTCCACACATTTTTCATGTGTATCCCCTCCAGAATAAATTATTGTGTGGTTGTCAGCTATAATTTTACCCGATCCTTTCCATCTCATCTCACTAATGCCCGGTATATTCATGCTATCCATCTCTCTTAGAACATTGTTCAACTTTCCTAGCTCATTTAATGTCCTAACATTCCATGTTCCTACTCTAAATTTTAGTTATGATTTTGCCATCAGTATCTGGATGACGGTCTGGTGTCACCTGTGGCTCATGACTGTCCCTACCGGACGAGGATTTCCTAAGACAGCTATTAACGTCGTTCACTAACTCTGACATATGTTTTGCCATAAAGACTTGGGAAGATAATGTGGTGGTTTCCCCACCAGAAGTGCAGAGAATTTAATGTAAACCTACTCTCATGTTTTGTGGATTCTTCTTCTTCTGCGTTCATCCAGAGTTTTCCGGATGTGATTGCGTTGTGCCTGTTTACAGCAAAGCTGCGCTCTTGCGCTGTTAGGCCGACACATCCGACTTCTGCGGGCATTTGTTGACCAGGTTAACCTTCCCGGGTTGTGGATTATTCAAAGGCATTTGACTGTACAACATCAGACACTTTGAGAAATCATGAGGAAAATGGGCTTTCCATCACATGTAGTACAACTCATAAGAATGCTCTATCTATACCATCAAGTAGCGGTTAGAATAGATGGCGAGACAACAAATAGGTTTGACATCAAGCAAGGAGTTCATAAGGGATGTGTGCTGTCCCCCTATTTGTTTAACCTGTACTTCGAAAATATGTGAAATGTCAGATGATATAACCAGGGAGCAATATGGAGCCCTAAATATTGGTGGTCGTGAATTACCAAAGATTCAATATGCTGTTGATAAATATTACTATTTTAATCACAGAATGGTATCCATCCATCATGTGCCATGCTGATAAGCGTGAGCGGTCATGTCTTGCCATCTTACTTGATCACCAGAGTTGTGTATCAGCTCTGTGTTTCTGTCTTGGCCATGCCACGTGGTCAAGCCATCGAGGTATTTACTTCTCGGACCTCCCCTTAGTCTCTTTCCTTCAATCTTGCAAGTTGTCACCAAATTCTCAAATTCATTTCTTCTCATAACATGTCCAAACAAATTTGACTGTCTACGTTTAATGTCTCTAATCAGTTTACGATCTTCATTTGTTTCTTGAAAGACTTGCTCGTTGGTTTTTCTGTCTGTTCATGGTATTATTTGCATTTTCCTCAGATACTATGATTCCACAGCCATCAGATGTTTTCATTGCCCATGCTTCACATCCATACAAAAGTACAGGTTCTATGTAGCACTTCAACACTCTTTTTCTCGTTTCAGTTGATATCTTTTTATTGGTCAGTGTTTTTCATCTTGCAAAAGGCTACCTTCGCAATGGCAATTCTTGTTCTAATCTCTTCAAGGCATCTCCCATCAGATTTTATGACTGTTCCGAGATAACTGTATTGATTCACTTGCTTAAGAATATGCCCATTTACTCGTATATCACATTGTGGTATTTCCTTCTTCCCAGTGACGACCATAATCTGTGTATTCTTACAATTCAGTTCTAACCATAGTTGTTCACTGTGTGCAACAACCGCATCTACTAAATGTTGCAGGTCCTGTTCATTATCTGCAATCAATGTTATTGATGTATTGTCCCCCAATGTTGATTCCTTCCATATCTTCTATATTTCTGAATATATTTTCACTGTATAGGGAAAAAAGATCTGGAGACATTACACATCCCTGTGTCACACCTCTTTCAATAAGCTGATATTGACCTACTTCATCAATTCTTATTACAGCTTGTTGTTTCCAATATATGTTTTTTACAAGTCTAAGGTCTTTTGCATCAATTTGTAGATCTTCAAGCATACCAGAATGGTATAGAAAAACTAATAACCTCAATGCAAAAGAATAGTGAAAATCACAACTTACATCTTAACATAGCAAAACCAAAGATAATGCATACAGATAAAACTATTACGGAAAAAGAAATATATATTAATGAGGATAAATTGGAGGTGGGGGAAATGTTGAATGTCTTGAGTCATTGATTACCAACATTGGTGACACAATGAAGGAAATTAAAACGCGGATATCTATTGCTTTTCAGAAACTAAAACAACTGAATAAATTGTGGAGGGGGATAGATAGATTAGATTTTTAGGATTTTGCATCTTTCCCATTGCAACATCGCCTGTGAGACCTGGACACTTACTAAACAACCTGAACAGTGCATAAATGCCTTTGAATATAAATGTTATCAACAAGTTCTAAGAATATCTTGGATACAGTAAAGAACAAATGCACCCATACTGCAAGAGCTGAATATTGAAGAAGGTTTTCTACTAAAGACAATAAAACAAAGAAAATTGAAATATTTTGGTCACTTGAGTGAACGATAATGGAGTGGTATATGCCTGGGAAGAGAGGAAGGCCAAAGAGAAGATGGGTGCAGGATGTGGCGAATGATCTCCAGACGGGTGGTGGACGCGGGACATTTTGCTTACGATTGAGAGGTTTTCCGTTAGGTTGTTATGGGAGCGAGGTTCTGTAAAGGACATGATACTAAATGAATGAATGAATCAACTCTTCCCATTGTGACTTCCCATAACATTTCCCAGATGTGAAGAAAACAAAATTTAAAATTCTATATTTAATTTGTGTTCTGATATGGCACAGGGTTTGATACAGAAGATTGCTGATCAATAAAAACTGTCAAACTGACTTTGCACTTAATGGTTGCCATGGAAACCAAGATAAACAGTGGCCATATTGGATTTATTTAGGAACATCTAAAACATTTTTTTTAATGTACAGGCTCAATTGTTTGGTATATATGTACATAAATATATCCTTTACAATTGTGGAAGAAAATTTTAATGACAATTTGCAACCAGCGCAGATCTGTTCATATAACTGGAGAAAAAAAAAACAACCTTTTTTTTATTTACATAAACAAATATATTTTGTAGTAAAACTTACTTCAGCTTTCCATCAACATTTTTGTAAATTTGCAACATTTATACATATAAAGTTGTTGTATTTTGTTTGACTGTAGTATTGTGTATTTCATTTTCTCAGGGTTAAAATGTATAGACAACAGCAAGAAAACGGGAGAAAAGCCGTGGCATTCTGAGGTTCAGCGTCCTCTGTTGAAAAAATCATCAATGTCAAGCTTTATGCTGGCCAAAGAATCACTTGAGCTAAAGAATTACAGCAGAACGATGGAACTATTACGTTCTGCTGTTTGCAGCTTTGGTGAGTGTTCCCAGAGTGAATGTGTGATATATTTAAGTATAAGCTTGAATGTGATAGTAAATAGGTTGATTGACTGTTTAACTAGAATTGACATCACAGTGGGCAGTAGATTCATCTAAGGTGTTGAAGAGATAATATAGCTATATAACTTGACCATTCATACTGTAGCTACCCACTATGGACATTCTGAAGCATATATATAGTCTGGGAGTGGCACAGTGGTACAGAGTTTAGGTATCCACTGAAGAGCTACAGTGACTGGCTCTACCTCCATTCTCATACTGGAAAATCTTGTTATATATATATATATATATATATATATATATATATATATATATATATATATATATATATATATATATATATATATATGAAGCGAGTGGGAAAAGAATAATAATATAGTAAACTACTATACTTTATGTTGATGTGAGGTTGAGAGTGGAACACTTGATTGCATTCAAGTGAAAGAGGAAAAAAGAAGCCTGTCACCACCCCAACTTACAAGAATAGGGAAAGTACAAAGAAAGAAAAGCTTCCAGAATCCTAGAGACGGACTTGGATGAATTATGAGGGATATTCCAAAATCAACCACCAATTGGTTGGTAAAAATGTAAAACAATTGACAATAACATTAAATACATACAAAAGTTACATACATTGCTGCATTAGGTGCCAAATATTGCTGTTATGTAGCCGCAGTGCTAAGTTGGGGTGAGTGCCCAACTTTGCATAAATACCCGATGACTCGTGCATTCACCACCTCTGCAGCAAACTGCAACAGCTACAAGAGGTCCTTCTCACATGTGGTGTGGAACCAGGGGACCTGAAACAGCTACTAGAGGTCCTTCTCACATGTGGTGTGGAACCAGGGGACCTGAAACAGCTACTAGAGGTCCTTCTCACATGTGGTGTGGAACCAGGGGACCTGAAACAGCTACTAGAGGTCCTTCTCACATGTGGTGTGGAACCAGGGGACCTGAAACAGCTACTAGAGGTCCTTCTCACATGTGGTGTGGAACCAGGGGACCTGAAAATTGAGTGTCTGGCCATACCAAACAAAGACTAAAACTAATGCACTGGAATGCGGAGAGAATCAACAAGAAGATAGAACTAGAAAACATCTTGGACCAAGAAAAGGTAATCATATGTTGCTTGCAAGAAACTCACCTCAACAAACGCCTTGAAAATGAGAGGCTACCAGTGTTACTGATCTGAGCGAAAGGACAGGTGAAAGGGTGGGATACTGACACTTGTAAAAAATAACATCACTGCTTCCCAAATTGAAGTTTACATAGAAGGGGCTGGGTATCAGACACTTAAACTTAAGACAGGCAATACATACCTACATCTGATTACTACTTTCCAAGTGACCGCCCAAAGGCTCTGGACACACTACCATTAAAATAAAAAATGATTGTGTGTGGCGATTTCAACCGCCACTCGCAGAGCTGAGGCTATGATCACATGGACCAGAGAGACTAGAAGACTGGCAGGGCGAGAACAGATTCATCTTGATTAACAAGCCGTCTGACCAACATACTTTCTACTCGATATCATGGCACACTACAACTACACCTGACCTGGCTTTTCATTCACCAGGCCTGGAGTGGAACATAAAAATTTCTCTCCCCCCCCCCCCCCCCCCCTCATATATTTCACCCACCACGTTGTACCAGCAAGCTTTACGATTCTTTGCCTTGCTCTTCTTCGATTTTATTGTAACATTTTATTTGTGATTCCATCCTTTCCTGGTGTTTTCTTCTTTTTTAGGGTATTCATTGCCTGTTCCATTTCTTCCATTTTTAGATTTGCCATCATATATTCTGCTGCTGTCTCTGTATTACAATGATGTGTCTGTTTATCTTTGATTCTCTGTTCGGCTGTATTATCAATGTGGTTTACACTGGCATAGTGTTCCATTAGTGCATTTGCAGCCTTTTTTCCTGTAAGCAAGGCATGTCCTTGTTTAATTGTTATTTTTTTGTTTCTGGGTCCTTTATTGTTCTTGGCTTTCACTAAGTTTCCATAATTTGTTTCCATCCCTGTCAAAGTTCAGGTTTTCTGTTTTTCCCCTCCAACAATCTATTTTTGTTTGATTTACTGTTCTTTTATATTTTACTGAGGTGGCTTTGAGAGATGTTCGCTTCAGTTGTATGTTATCTCTCTGCTGTCTTCCTGGCATCTTCAACTTTGTCCTCCAAAATTTGTAGTTCTTCAATCCAGTATGGTTTGTAATTTTTCCTCACTCCTCTTGGAGTGGCCACCTGTATTATTGCTCTGTTTAGACTTTCCACCATTTGTATCATGTTGCCATGTCGTGTATTTATGGTTACACAATATTTGTCTGTTGGTATGGCAAATCTATCCCAATCAGCTCATTTGTAATTCCAGCGGGGCAAAGGCTTTTGCTCTTGTGGAACATACTCCATATTCATTACAAGCTTGATTGGTCTGTGGTCACTACCTGTTAATTGGTCAAGCACATGACGATCAATTTTGTGGAGGATGTTTCCTGGGCAGAAGGCTAAGTTTGGAGTAGAAGTGGTAAACCATCATCCAGAGTAAAAGTGTCATCCGTTGTGTTGAGTAGATAGAGATTTGAGTCTATTTCTCAGTCCTCCACTTCATCTCCTCTGTTGTCAGCATCTGGGTATCCCAATCTTTCTGAACGGCTATTAAAGTCTCCGGCAATAATGCAGTTTGTGTCAGTTATTTTCATGTTTGAAAGTGTAAAGTCGTTATCTACTGGGCTATACAGATTGTAAATTCTTATTTTCACGTCCTTTATCATTATATCAACACCTATAATTTCTGTTTGGTTGTCAGAAGTCACAGATACTTCACTACAAGGTATTTTGTTTCATGTAAGTATTAAAACTACTCCTTTGTGTCCTTTGTGGTCGAAACATGTGGCCTGATATCCTTTGACTGAGAATCTGCGATTGGCGTTGAGGTGTGTCTCTTGAATGCATGCCACATCTATTCTGGCTTTATAAAGATGATTTGTTAGATGGACTTTCTTGTTATAAACTCCTTTGGCATTCCACTGTAGTATGTTTAGTGTCCGGGGTGTTTGGTCCCTCTTACCCTACTTCTCTGTGCCTTGACTCCACAGCACAGGGAAAGGCGACCACCAGTAGTAATGGGTGGACCCCTTGAGGCAGGTGTCACCGCCTGATGGGACTTAATGGGATTAGCACCATACAGATTAATTTTAATCTGTGGCATCATGGATTGATTAAGTTGTATTGCACTGCTTTGTCAAGCCTGTGACTCAGTACATCTGATTTCAACAAGCATTTTTCGGGTACGCTCTCCCTAGCCCTTGACTGTCCCAGTCTATGTACAAGGCAGCAGGTATGCTTGGTCTGGTCCCTCTCCCTTGACCTGTCCAACATGGGAGACCATACCAGTAGCTGTGCTACCATCAGCATAGCTCTTTGGGTCATTGGAACACGCAAGCCCCTCTACCATGGCACGGTGGAGACATGGCAGAGGGGCTTTCCATAATTACACTTCTGTTTCCATTCTGCTAATTAAATATAAATAATGAAATATCTTTAATTATAATACTCACCTTTCGTCAAGGTCTCTGGATTCAGTTCCTGATAGGGTGTTCTGTTTCATATAATTCACAGACTCGGCAAAGTTGGAAAGAAACAACAATGAAAGCGGCAGCCTGCTTTTGGAAATATTGAACCTCACTGCGAAGGCACTCGTCTCAATAAAAATGACAGAAGACGCTGAGGAAGAGGCAACGTTACTGACCACTGCAAAATCTATTTTGGCAGACCCTAGTGAGTACACAAGTTTGTGTGACAGTCAGTTTAAGGTGTGCTGCATGCTATGAAAATAAGTATACACCAGTTAATCTATGAAGATTAGCATCAGTAGAATTCTCTTTCTGATACTCCCATTTAAGAAGGCAGTCATCATTAATGACTGCCAGTGCTCTGGAGTATTCAGTTGAGATATTTCTCAAATGGGTAGTAGACACATTAGAACACAGAACACTACTAGAAGTGAAATGGCTTTGTTGTCCAGGCCACTGCACTATACATGGTAGTGTGAGGATCAGTTTTTCTAGTTTCTGGGACACCTCCAGAGAAAAACAGGTGGAGCAATGGTGACATGGCAGCAGTGTTAGCTGAACAATTCTTACATACAATGGCTTCTTTAAGAAGAGTTGTCTGTAGTTTGGGTTTAGTTATTTAGGTATTATTCTGGCAACACACGGTGGCTTCAGTTCCTGCACTGACCACCCAGGTAGCTGCTTCGTGTGAGACTCGGCAAGACATCATACATGCAAGGCAATCTGTCGTCACTCCTGGCGTCATAGTCTCAATCTATCTGTTGCTGTCAACACACAGTTGAAAACTAGAAAATGGTCACCAACTTATGGTTGTATCTGTTCAGAATACACACATTCATCACCTCGGCTCTAGTCGTCAGATCATATGGCCTATCAACTTCTGTTGTTTCTCTCACCGGCAGAGTGGTACTTTGTGGGCCATTCTAGCTGGCTGTAGAGACTGGTTTGTTCTTGACTTACCACTAGAAACTAAGTAGAATGCATTTTCCATCAGCCGCTGTTATATAATATTAAATCTTTTTAGCTGACCTGACTCGATGTTTGTATATCAAGCTGTCCTGTCACCGAATGAATTCTCATTCTAGCCACGGTCTGAGCTTCCATCTTATCACGCGACTTTTGTGACTAATTCCCTGGGTTAACTGACCGTTGTTCAATATACTACGCCTGTTATGGATTGTCTTTAGTTACTGTTTACTCATCACTGTCGCTTCTTGCATTAACTCTGCCTTGTGTACTTTCGGATCATGGCAGTATCTGTTTTTCCATAAATGCATAATTGGAAATGGAAGATGTTCAAATCAAGCATTTTAAATACTGCAAAAGTAACATGTGGAACCACGAAAAAATGCAAATCACGGATAAAGAAAATAACAGGTTGGTGGAACGCAAAGGTAAAGAAAGTGGTAAAAGGCAAAAAGGAAAAATATAAAAAGTGGTTGAAGAGCAAACAGGAATGTGGTTACATAGAATATAGAGTAGCGAGAAGACATGTGAATAGAATAGTAAAGAGGGAAAAACAAAAAGACTAGGAAGAGTATGGAGAAACCCTAAATAAAAACTACAAGGAGGTAACTAGAAACTTCTACAAAAATATAAGTGCAATGCGAACCAGAGGAGAACCCTTTGACCCAACTGAAATAATTAATAGCGAAAATGGAGAACCAGTAAGTGAACAAAAACAAATCCTAATAAGATGTAAGCAGTATTTCGAACAACTTCTCAACATCCCATCAGATGTCACAGGACATAGAAAAACCACAAGACGTCATAAGTATCCCAATTTGGAAAACAAAAGGCAGCAAAAGAGACTGCACACAATACACTCAGAATCCTCAGCATAAGATCTGAAATACAACAACATTGTGTCCTATCCCCTCTCTTGTTCATAACATACATAGACAACATATGTAAAGAAACCAGCCAAACAGACCGCAAGAATTTCGCATGACGAAAACACAGAAGAACCATCTGCATATCTAACCATTAGAGAACTCCTGTTTGTGGACGACCAAGCACTAATAGCAAAATCAGAAGCGAATTTACAAGACCACATGAATAGTCGTGTAGGTAACATAACATGAAAATTAGCACAAGCAAAACAGAGGTAATTACTCTAACTAAAGAAGAAAAATCAGCAACAATTCACCTAAACGAAAAGCCCTTGAAACAAGTAAAGAGTTTCAAGTACCTAGGAAATATAATATCATCAATTGGCAGATCTGAAGACGAGATCGAAAATAGACACAATAAGGCAAACCAACTCATTAGAAAATGGCACCAATACTAAAGAACAAACATGCATCAATAACTACAAAGAAAGCACTTTACAATACAATCTTCCTACCAACTCTATGCTACCAGTGCCAAACCTGGACAATGACAGGAAAAGAGAAAAGAAAAATCACAGTAGTAATGAGAAGAATACTCAATGTATCAAGAAGAGATAAGATCAGAAATGAAGAAATCAGAACTAAAGTGGGGGTTATAGCAGCACTAGATTTTATTAGAAAGTAGCAAGTCAAATGGTTTCGCCATGCAAGTAGTTACCAGTCAACCGAATACCACAACAAGCAATGATGTACAGACCAGATGGAAACCGAGGAAGAGGCCGACCACGTAAACGTTGGACGGAGGAAATAGCAGAGTCCATGGGAATATCGATACGTGAAGCCCATAATCGGGCACTCTCCCGATGTTTATACTTCACCTCGACACCGCAAGGTACAAGAGGAACATGATGAGATGATGAGGTGAGATGAGCATAATTGGAACTAATATGGCCTCTTTCTAGGGCTGTCCATTGCCTTTTACAAGTCTTAGTTCATACCCGTTAATTATCACTGTTTGTACGTAAAGCTAGCATGTAGACTTGTATGTCAGAAAACTTGCATTACATTTGTTAATTTGTTTTTCTCAATTTGATGATTCATTTCAACTTGCATGTTACAGTATTAAATGTGAGAGCTTGTCAGTTATTTGTGCTAGGATATGCTAATTGTATCCTGATGTTATTGTTTGTACTTTATCCTAGTTAAAGAATGGACCTGCATATACAATAAAGTCTTTGAGATGCCAGATGTGATGAATCAGCCGCAGTCCGTCATAGATGCACTAAAAAAAAGCTACGCTGATAACTTAATGAAGTTTAGTTGTGAAGACGTAAAGATCTATTCAGAGAAAGTCAAAAGTAAGTCAATCAATCAATCAATCATGTGCCATGCCGGAAAGCGTGGGCGGTCATGATTCGCCATTTCACTCGATCACCAGAGTCGTGGATCAGCTCAGTGTTCCTGTCTCGTCCATGCCATGTGGCCAAGCCATCCAGGTATTTTCCTCTCGGTCTTCCTCTTGGTCTGTTCCCCTCGATCTTGCCAGCTGTCACCAAGTTCTCCAGTCCATTTCTTCTCATAACATGTCCAAAAAATTTTGACTGTCTACGTCTAATTTCTCTAATCAATCTACGATTTTCATTTGTCTCTTGTAGTACTTGGTCATTGGTTTTTCTATCTGTCCATGGTATTCTTTGCATTTTCCTCAGAAACCACATTTCTGCAGCCATCAGATGTTTTTCAGCTTGACTGCACATTGTCCAAGTTTCACATCCATACAAAAGAACAGGCTCTATGTATCCCCTCAACACTCTTTTTCTCGTTTCAATTGACATCAATTTATTGGTCAGAATGTTTTTCATCTTGCTAAAGGCTACTTTCGCAATGGCGATTCTTGTTCTAATCTCTTCAAGGCATCTGCCATCAGATGTTATGACTGTTCCGAGATAATTGAACCGATTCACTTGTTGAAGAATATTCCCATTTACTTGTATATTACATTGTGGTACTTCGTTCTTCCTAGTGACGACCATAACCTGTGTCTTCCTACAATTTAATTCCAACCCCAGCTGCTCACTGTGTACAACCACAGCGTCTACTAATTGTTGCAGATCCTGTACATTGTCTGCAATCAATACTGTATCATCTGCATATCTAATGTTATTTATGTTTCGTCCTCCAATGCTGATTCCATTTAGGTCTTCTACATTTCTGAAAATATTTTCACTGTATAAGGAAAAAAGATCTGGAGACATTACACATCCCTGCCTAACACCTCTCTTAATAGGTTGGTATTGTCCTACTTCATTATCAATTCTTATGGCAGCTTGTTGTTTCCAATATATGTTTTTTATAAGTCTAATGTCTTTCCCATCAATTTGTAAATCTGCAAGCATATCCACAATGTTGACATGTCTTACTCTATCAAAAGCCTTTGTGTAGTCAATAAAGCAAAGATGTATATCCTTGTTTACTTCTAAAGCACGTTCAATAACTGTTCGCAGCATATACACAGCATTTACTGTACCCTTTCCTTCTACAAAACCACATTGTTCTTCCCCTATTTCAGGTTGTATTTTCTTCCTCACTCTTTGCATGATAATTCGTAACAAAATCTTTGTGATGTGACTCATTATACTAATTGTTCTATGTTGATCACATTCTAAGGTTCCTGATTTCTTTGGGATTGCAATAAATACAGAATTACATAATTCAGAAGGTATATCTCCAGTATCATATAATGTGTTCAGCAGTCTAGTGACTTGCTCTAGTCCAAATTCTTCTAAAGCTTTAATCATTTCTGTTGTGATGTTATCTGCACCGGGGGCCTTGCCAGCTTTCATATGCTTAAGAACATTTTGAACCTCCATCTTTAAAATTGCTGGTCCTTCATTATTAAATCTAATAGCATACTGTTCCTCTCTGTTATCATTATACAGGTCTTTCACATAATCTGTCCATACATGTAGAATCTGATCTTTTTCTATTATGATTTTGCCATCTTTAGTTCTTAGACAGCCTGTTGATGTACTTGTTCTTTTATTAGTAAGTTCCTGAATCCTTTTGTGCACTAATTTGGTATTTTGACTGTTGTGTTGTTTTTCAATTTCTAAGCACTTTTCCTCAAGCCATGATTCTTTTGCCTTCCTACATAATATTCTGACTTGTCTGTGAATTTCTTCATATTTGGCAGGATTATTTTTGTTGAGTCTTCTTGTTTCCATTAAGTGTAAAATTTCCTCAGTCATCCATTTCTTACGACCCACCTTCTTTAATTTTGGAATAGTTGTTTCTGCAGCCATATTGATTGAATTCTTTAACATTTCCCATTGATCATCCACATCCTGGAATAGGATCTCTAGATCAGACAATATTTCAAATCTGTTCTGTACTTCTATGTTGAATTTGTTTTGTATTTCCTTGTCATTACTCAATGTACACAAATCATATTTAGTGTTCCCTGTTGTATACTTGACTTTCTTCAACTTTATCCTCAATGTTCCTGTGAGTAATCTGTGGTCACTATAACAGTCAGCACTGGGAACTGTTTTTGCTACTGTTAGGGCGTTTCTAAATCTTCTGCTAATGAGAATGTAGTCAATCTGGTTTCTAATCCTGCTATCAGGACTCCTCCAGGTCCATAATCTTCTAGGGTGTTGCTTGAACCAGGTGTTTCCTACAATCATTTCCTGTTCTTTTGCCCACTCTACTAGTCTGTATCCTCTTTCATTTCTCTCTCCTAAACCATAGTTTCCTACTGTGTATCTATCCCCTTGATTTCCTACTTTTGCATTGAAGTCCCCTATTATAATGTTTATTTCTGAATTTTTACATTTCTTTAAGGCAGACTCTATGTCATTATAAAATTCCTCTACACTATCTTCACTGGACTCTCCTGTTGGGGCATATACTTGAATAATATTTATGTTAAAAGGTCTGCCACTCAATTTAACTAGTAGTACTCTGTCCGACACGGCCCAATATCCCTGAACAGACGTTGATGTTTTCCGGTCCAAAACTATTGCCACTCCCCCATGCCGATCCTCACCTCCAGAATAAATAATCTTAAAATCTTTATGTATCTTGATGCCTGCTCCTGTCCATCTCGTTTCGCACATACCTAATATATTAATTTTTTCTCTTTGAATTTCTTGTGTTATGTTCTCTAATTTTCCGTCGTTGTTTAGCGTCCTAACGTTCCATGTTCCTAATTTTAATGTCTCTGTCCTTGTCTTGCGATGATCAGTCTTTAAGCGAAGTAAGTAGGTTATGTTAAATGTGATAAATCCACTTCTCAACATAGCTAGAAGAATATGACAGGACTAATATTTGTTATTATTAGTATTTCCTTCTTCATTAACTACCATTAGCCAATGACAGTAGTAATATGCTTCATTCAGTTGGAAAAAAAATAAAATAAAATATTGTAACTTATACATATTTCAAATATGACTGGCACTTTGTTGTCTTGAAAGATGATAGTTTGTTACATTGTGCTTCAAAAAGCTTTTTACCTCAGATCCTAAATATGTAAAATGGTCTACTAACGCCAGTTCAGTGTCATCAATAAAGATTGAAGGGACACCATGTGCGTCTTGTGACATAATCTGTTTTCTTTTTCCTAATTGGTAAGCCAAATTCATAACAAGCATTGAAGAATGCTGACACTAGATGTTGTAATTCTTCTTCAGAGTGGGTCATAATTGCAGCTTCATCTGCAAAAAGCAACTCTGTGATCAATATCCTCCTAATAATCTCATCATGTAAGTCATGAAATTACAATTAAAGATATTGCTTTGTATAAGGGAAGTTATGAGGGGAGAAAATCGTGGACCAAGAAGAAGAAAAATACTTACATTCTACAAGATCTGAACTTCAAAGGAAACTCATAAATAGAATGTCTTGGCAACTGAAGCTCTCTGGCCATACTAAACAACAGTGGCCAGGAAAGAACTGTGAGGGAAGGTATGGTTCTTGGAATAAGAAGTCAGAGTTGACCAACATGAAGATGGACTCAGGAAATTGCAGACGTCTTGGACATGAGGGTGTATGAGTTCAGGGAAATGGCCAGTGATGGAGACACTTTTCTGATGACAGCGACGTTCTGCAAGGACCTCCTGCATGATGATGAAGAACAGTTAGAAATAGCGAGCAAGGAAGCTGGTCACCTGGCTTAACATAGCCTTGTCCTGGTGTATACCTTAGTCTTCATACTGTTGCATTGGATTCTTGTATGTGATTAGCTCAAACTCCTACTAATTATGGTTTGTGTTTTTTTTTTGTCAGACAAGGAAAGATTTTCAGCCATTGAGCAAAAATGGAACGACACACTACAGAACTTTCTTAAGGCCTTCAGCTTATATAAACAAATTGGCAATCGGAATATGGCTGGAGAGGCCTGTTGCAACATTGGTAACTTATATACCCCAGCTGCGGCAGCCGTTGATGATTCTCCAACTGAGCAGGATACATATTCATCGAAGGTAGTTTTAGTGTGTTATTGCTATTTTATTGTTCTAGGAATAGACTATTTAACAACAGAAAAGCAAAGTTTTTCAGAAAATCAGAATAATACACCGTTTACGCACAGCCTGAATAAATGATTAAATTGTGATATATGTCCTTGTTTATAAACAGGCGAGAAAGAGTGGAAATATGTAGAAAATGCGGGCTGTCGTTGATCAAGTTAGTGAATGATGCATGGAAACAGATTCTGCTATCAATCCTGACAAAGCAGCTGCTCTCTCTCTCTCTCTCTCTCTCTCTCTCTCTCTCTCTCTCTCTCTCTCTCTCTCTCTCTCTCTCTCTCTCTCTCTCTCTCTCTCTCTCTCTCTCTCTCACACACACACACACAGAGAGAGGTAGGTTCAGCCTGCTTTTGTGAGCACTGTTCATAATCATTTCATCATTTATATTTGCAGTTTTCTTTATTCTTTGTCCACTTGGTAGTTCATGTTTTTCTTGTTGATGCAAATTTACTGTCTCTATCAACTGAGGTCCTTGCCTTGCAGTTATGTTTTTTGCTGTTTTGTTACCGTATTTCCTTCCACCATTGATTATTATTTGCACGTTTTTTTTTGGAGATTGTTTGAAATGTGTATCTTATGATAAGCATTCACTAAGAAATGCAAATGTTTTTTTCCTTAGTGAATGCTTATTGTAAAGTATAAATTTCTTAGTCAATGATTATCATAAGATATTCATTTCTTAGTTAATGCGTATCATAAGATTCACATGTCTCAGTCAATGTTTATCATAAGATAATTTCTTAGTCAATGCTTGTAAGATACACATTTCTTGGTTACTGATTATTACTGGTTTCATTGCTTTGTGAATCCCCTCAAAGACTCAGTTTTAACTGTTCAATCAGTTGCAGTGGCATTCAGATCACTGGAGCCCTGAAAAGGCTTGCATCTATCAGAATGAGGTTGTAGAGAGATCACATGACATTAAAAGAAGGATGTGCTTATGATAAGCATTGACTAGGAAATGTGTATCTTATGATCAGCACACACCAGTGGTAACAATATCCTATCTTTAACAATATCCTATCTTTTGTGAGTGAACAGATCAGTGGATATGTAGACCTCATTGACACGTCCATATATGTGAACATATTATTGTAAAGAAATGGTACCATTTTTCTGTTTGATATTATTTTACAGGTGCTTTATTGGTATCATACAAGCCTTAAATACTTCACTGATGACCAGGTTACACAGAGAGAAGACGTAAACCAAATCCTGAGGTCTTATTATATTGAGTTAATCAAAGAGTTCTTAGCAAAACTAAGCAGACAGATCACAAGCAAGGTGAGACATTGATGACTTTGCTGTGTGTTGAAACATGTGTACAATGGTTGGTTGGTTGCTTGGTTGAGAACCACAATGCATCAAGTTCTTGTAGATGGCGTACATTTCTTCATGGTGCAGCAACTCGAACGGAGACAGGCCATTCAGTTCAGTATGGCACATCCTTCTTCTAATGTGATCTCTCTCTAGTGTCCATACTGCCTACAAACCTTCTGCGGTCACATTTGCCTTATCAGTCTTCTGTATACTCACAATCATTGAATGTCATTGGATGATGAGGAGTCCTCACTTCCAGTTGTACACTTATGTTTCTTCTTCTGCGTTCATCCAGATTTTTTTTCTGGACGTGATTGCATTGTGCCTGTTTACAGCAGAGCTGCGTTCTTGCGCCGTTAGGCCGACACATCCGGCTTCTGCGGGCATTTGTTGACCGGGTTAACCTTCCCGGGGGTACACTTATGTTTGAATTAATGGAACCAGGAACTAGTGATGGTTCGGTATTTTTCTGGTAGGAAAACAATATGTGCATTCTGAGCATACCTCAGAATTCTCTTTGCAAGATGTACAAGACATGGGTGTTGGTTGTTTACCATTGTATGAGGAATTACTGTGGTTCTCTTGTAATCTTGCAGCATGCAAAGTTTGTAATCCTTAGCTGGGTTTACCACAGCAAAGACCTTGTTCGATTCTGCCTTCATTAGCCTGATCAGTGTCTGTATCCAGAATGTCTCACATTTATGTATTCAGTCAATCACGTGCCATGCTGGAAAGTGTGGGCGATCATGACTCGCCATTTCACTTGATCACCAGAGTCATGGATCAGCTCAGTGTTCCTGTCTCGTCCATGCCATATGGCCAAGCCATCCAGGTATTTTCCTCTCGGTCTTACTCTTGGTCTGTTCCCTTCGATCTTGCCAGTTGTCACTAAGTTCTCTAATCCATTTATTCTCGTAACATGTCCAAAAAATTTTGACTGTCTACATCTAATTTCTCTAATCAATTTACGAGTTTCATCTGTCTCCTGTAGTACTTGGTCATTGGTTATGTAATTTATGTATTACTGTTAAAGTATTACTCTTGTAATTTATTGTTAACATTATTATATTGTCATCATATGACAAAATAAAATTAAATGACGTGTGTATTTGTTTTAATTACAGGATCTTCGTAACATAGAAGACCTTGCAAAAAAAGCTCTGTCCTGTTGTTTCACAGATGCCAGCACAGAGCATGTGAAGAATAGCAAGATATGCAAAGCTGCCATTCATCTTTGCCAGGCCAAAGTGTTTGAGATAAAGGCAAAAATATGTGTATGTTTTTGAAAATTATATCATTTTATTTCTATAGACCGGCAAATTTTCAATATTGACATCGCCAGTATAGTATCTACCAAGTGTTGACAACTAATAATGTTAGGATCACCAGGAATGTATTGTTAGTATTGGCTATGTTGAAATCTTTTTTATTATGACTTGTATATGATCAGTATCATCTGTATTTGGGAGTGCTCTTGAATCCAGTACTAGTCTTCTGTCATAAACAGTAAATGAGGTATACTATTATTTAATCCACATCAAAGACTAGCAAGGTGGGCAGAATACTTTCAAGAACTACTGTCCGCAAAACGACAGATAATAAAATAAACAGCATATTCACCCCAACCCTATGCTACCAATCTCAAACTTGGACTTTATCCAAATCACAATATTGTAAAACACCTGTGAGATGAGATGCCTTAGGAAAGCTGCCAACTTAACAATCTGAGACCGAGTAAGAAATGCTGTTATCAGACAGACAGTAGGATCAACACCCTATGCCACATTTATTGAAAGACAGAAGAAGATCAAATGGTTTGGCCATATCGTTAGAATGCAACACCAACTACCACCATCACTGGCCCTACATCAAAGATCATCTGCGACGAGACCAAGAGGACGCTCAAGAAGAAAATGGACTGACGACATCGACATTGTACAGTCACACGGAACGACACTATCCAATGCTGCCATTAGGCGCTGGCACCCAAATTATTCCTTCCCATGATGCTTGACGGCAGAAGTGGAAGATGATGATGATGACGATGATTGGTTGCGTTTTTCTACTTTGTTTCCCGTAAGAACAGGTTGTTTTAGCTAAGTGGATATAGCCCTGGCCTACAGGGGATTATGGATTAACTCCCCATTCTCTTAAGGAGGTATTTGTCTTCATATGGCTCTGGAATCAAGCCAATGTCACTGACGGAATCGAGTAATTTCTCTGCCATGGAAAGATGACTATGAAGGAAAATAGGTCACTTAACATCACAATGTTGTGACCTAGTTTATATATGTGTGTGTGTGTATATATATATATATATATATATATATATATATATATATATATATATATATATATATATGAAAGACGTACTCATAAATAAAACTGTTAAATGCAGTGAGAAAGAGTGGTAGAGTGCTCTCTCTCTCTCTCTCTCTCTCTCTCTCTCTCTCTGTGAGAGAGAGAGAGAGAGAAAGAGTGATCATTATACATATCTATGGCAGTATCTATAGTAGGCTAATGTTTCCATTAAATTACAAGTAATTTTTTAAATTCTAACTTAAAAGCACCATCATGTGCCATGCATGAGTGATCATGGTTCTCCATCTTGCACAACCGAGTCTTGTATCAGGTCTATGTTCTTGTCCACACCATGCCATGTGGCTAAGCCATCCAGATATTTATCTGTTTGCTTTCTCCTTGCTTTTTCCCCCTCATCGAGTTTGCCAGTTGTCACTAAGCTTTCAAGTTTATTTCTCTAATCAATGCAGTGTTTTTTTTTTCTCACAGGACTGTCTCATTCATTGTTCTGCCCACCTATGGCATTCTTTGCATCTCCCTCAGAAACCACATTTCCACTGCCATTAGATGTCTTTCAGCATCAGGCAGATTATTGGGTAGAATCTCAAGAAAATTAAGAATATATTTAATTTAGGAAATTTTGAAGAATTAATTTGTATTAGTCATAACTGCCAAAACTGAATCTTTTCTCACTTCTAAAGACAGCTTAATATTGAATGCTACTTGACTTGTACTTTTATATTGTGATACATCATCTATATTTCTTCAGAAAAAAACATCCAGGAAGAAGGTTATAAAGAAAGCTGAGAAAGAATATATGTCTGCATTTGACATCTACACCCACCTAAAATGGAGAAGATCTCAAATGTACTGCAAAGACCAATGGATTAAGACTTTGGTTTCTTTAAAAGCAGGTGAATCTGTGGTTTGTACTAGTTTTACATTGAAAGATAATTGTTTTAGAAAATCTACATTTCTTTGTGACACTCTTCTGTCTAAGGCATAAAGCAATGGTCTTAGAAATATGTATATATGTATATAATCAAGTGCCTTGCTGACTGGCGTGACGATCATGCTTCTCTTGATCTTACAGTATATATCGCAGGAAACAGAAGACATGTAGAAGAAAGCAACAGAAAAAAACAAAAAAACCCTAAGACACCTGAAGTCGGAGTGGGTTCGCCAGATGGCGATGGACACTGTTAATAGGGAAAGCTAATCCACACACAAAATTAAGTCCAGCACTACTAGAAGTTGTGTGTCTAGACTACTCTTGAGTTCAAAGCGAGCGAGCGCCCAAAAAACCCTAAGATTGAAAGGCGTACAATTTTACCTACAGACATAAGTTCTCAGTATGTACACTGACCAGTTGCATTAAATAGTTTTGAAATATAGACATTGGATGAAAAGTGTTCAGGGGCATTTGACGAGTGTGATAGAAAAATGACAAGAACAGGCCGGGCTGAAAAACTGGCCAATGAAAATAGAAGAAAGAAGAATTCTTAAAGTAATTTTAAAAATGAGTGACTCTCAAGAGTTATCACATACTAAAACATGAAGAAACATCAAATAGTACTGGATGGCAAAATACTTTGAAAAGAGGAAGGGATGGACTATAAGAAACATGTGAAAGGGCATGCATAGAGCTATCATTGCAGACATACATGGAAGTAAAGAGAATGGAATGTTCAGGAAACTGCATGGACCAGCCTAAGAGGGAATTATTTTATGATAATGATGATATTTGGCATACATAAGCACAAAATACATAGAGTGGCTTAGTGTGTGCCTCTAACTTGAAAGGAGTCACATCCAAATCCAGTTGTGTTCAATTGCTAACCAAATAAGGAAACTGAGGAAGTTATATTTCTCAGGGACCTTGAGGCAGTGAGTTGAACACCTTTCTCTGGTAAGAAGATTTTTATGCATGCATCACACATTAATGATCCCTAGGGAGTTGGAAATCATAAAGAGTAGGTGTTATTTTGCTATTATCTGGCCAAATTACAAATCCTAGTAAAGTTACCCTCAATACTCATATGGCATGGTCATGTGTACCTGAAGAGCAATTAAAACAACAGCTGCAAGAAAAGATTTGTGGGCACTCAAAACTACTGGATTTATGAGTATTAGAAATTCATTGGACAGAAAGGAGAATGCACAGGTCTGTCCAACAATAACTCATTATTAGTATATTGTATATAAAATATAAAGGTTATTAGTATAAAAAGAAATTAGGAAAAACATTGTGGACATGTAAAATATATGAAAGTCTAGAAAAGGTAATTATGGAAAGAAATGTACCAGGAGATGGGGAAGATCAATCAATCAGGTGTCGTCTCCGCAATGAAGGTTGGCTGCAATGGATCTCCAACACTGTCTGTCTCTTGCCTTGACTGTACATTCTGTCAGGCTGATGTTCGTCCATCTCTTGATGTTATCCTCCCACTTGTATCGTTGTCTACCTCTTGCTCGCTTGCCCTCAACCTTGCCTTCCAGTATGGTTTTTATAAGAGTATCATGACTTTTAGCGTGACCAAAATATTTCACTTGTCGCCTTTATTTCTTTCATCAACTCTCTCTTCATTCCCAGTTTTTCTAGGACCTCTGCATTTGTTTTTGTTTCCATGAAATACGTCCTATTCGTCTGTATATCCACATCTCCAGGGCTTTTATGCGACTTTCTAGTTGCTTGTTCAATGTCCAGGCGTCCGAGCCATACAGTAGCGTTGAATATACATAGTATTTGACAATTCTCATTTTTAAAGCACTATTAATCTCTCTAGATGTTAATACTGATTTCTTCTTCTTCTTCGTTCATCCGGAGTTTTTCTTTGGATGTGATTGCGTTGTGCCTGTTTACAGCAGAGCTGCGTTCTTGCGCCGTTAGGCCGACACATCCGACTTCTGCGGTAATACTGATTTCACGCTGTTGAAAGCATTTTTAGCCATTCCTATTCTCTTTTTGATTTCCATTTCACTTCTGCCATCATCTGTTATTATATGTCCAAGATAAGAGAAACTTGTTACTTGTTCTAGTATCTGCCTCTTTACTGCGATGTTCATTGATGACCTTTCCTTTTCACTGCTAATTATCATAGTTTTTGTTTCGGATGTTAATATCTAAGCCACATTCTGCACTATGCCTGTTTACTTCCTTCCACTAGGTCTTTCAACTCTTGCTCATCTTCTGCTAGTAACATGGATGGGGAAGAGGAAGACCACAATGCAGATGGATTCAAGATGTGGGAGATCATTTACATATGATAGCAACTGGGGACATCTGACTTGTGTTAGAAATTTCGAAAAATTGTTTAGAGAATGAAGTTATGCACATGACAGGCCACTGGATGGTGGTGATGATGATGATGTGTTCAAAGCGATTCAAATCAGTGTTCAAACTGAATATTCTGGTATTTCATATGCAAACAGTGCTGTCATGTGATTTACAAAGACCTCATGGGCCTGAATCCTTCATATCCACAGTTGTAAGTGGACAAGCAAAATAGCACAACATTGGAGACACCAAACACATCCACACAATAACTAACCCCCATCTACACCCACATATTTTAGATGATATGTGTGGAGGAAGGGACAAGTTCTCAGTTCTAAACTGGGATATCAATCTTCATCTTGTTCAGCTTACCTTCTTGAGTTGCTCAGTTGTCAGCAGATGTCAGTGATAATGACTCTCTCGTTCTCCATATTACCTGATATTGTCATGAGGTTGATGTTACTTATACTATTATTTATTGGCCAGCTGTTTCAGCTTTCCGCATGTAACTTCATCTTCAATATTTCTGAAAATACTTTCACTGTACAGGGAAAACAGATCTGGAGACATTACACATCCCTGTCTCACACCCCTTTTAATAGGCTGATATCAGCCTACTTCATTGTCAACACTTATGGCAGCTTGTTGTTTCCAATATATGTTTCTTACAAGTCTAAGGTCTTTTCCATCAATTTGTGGATTTTCAAGCATCCTTATCATGTCGACATGACTCACTTTATCGAAAGTCTTTGTGTAGTCAATAAAGCAACGGTGTAGATCTTTGTTTACTTCTATAGAACATTCAATTTTGGTTCTCAGTATATACACAGCATTTACTGTACCCTTGCCGTCTACAAACCCACATTGTTCTTCTATTTCAGGTTGTATTTTCCTCCTAACTCTTTGTATGATAATTCTTAGCAAAATCTTTGATGTGACTCATTATACTAATTGTTCGATGTTGATCACATTCCAAGGCTCCTGATTTATTTGGGATTGCAATTGTTCTTTTGTTTTTGTTTTATGGTATATTATTGACACACCATATGCTATTTTTATTCTGTAGTAGTGCTCAATGAACTCTTCTGATTTTATGTTAAAATTTCAAGTTATATTTTTCTCTATACTCAGAAGAAGATTTGCCTGATCTGCTCAATCCGATGTTAGACTGTGTTCCTGTTCTGACTGCATTGCATGACGGTGACTTTGATGCAGAGGATGTAGTAGGTGTTAATCCTCTCACATCAGCTGTCGAAACGATTGTGACATCAATTAATGCTCTATGTAAATCTTTGCTTAAAGAGTAAGTAGTCATAATTCTTATTAAGGGGTGTTTTGAAGGATAAAAGGATATGTATGTCAAGGCATTGCTTTTCCATTTCAATGCATCATCTTTTGTATGACCGGTTATCTTCCTTTAACTCAAAGTAGAAGTTAGTGGTGAGCTAAGTGGCATAGTCAATAATAAACTGGCTTTTTCGAACATAATAAGATTTGTTTATGTCCGAATCCTCAGGAAGAGTGTGTTTTCACTCTTTAGACTGGTGTATTAAAATCAGGTTGCCTATGCCCTGCAAAGAGCTTGCGTATGTCAGAGAGGTTGGTGTAGACTTTCCTGCCAACACTGTGCCAATGTATCAGCTCCTTGGGACTATTGCAAAGCTCTCCTTCCCTGCTCCAAGCTCAGTGAGGTGTGCAAGTGTGGTACTGGAACTTCACATTTGTGGAAGAGGCATGGCCATCTTTGGACATGATGCTTTATGGTCTCAGATGATGGCAGTGAGGAATATTATTAGCCAGAACACTAAGGCCTAAAATATGAAGAGACATGAATGCCTAAGCCACATTGAGAAAGAGCACTGTCGCTATCACCCACCTGTTAAAGCCCTGACCTAATATGTTCAAGTGTCTGGGGTTTCACATCACAGTCACAGCATTCTAGTGGGTGTGGCATGTTAGGAGAAGAGAGGACCCAATTAGAAGTGGTCTCTGTAAATATATCTTGTATAATAGATAGACAAGATAAAGGATATGATTTGGCTAGTTTTTATCTAGAGGCATCTCAAATGAGATAGATAATCAATCCCACTTAGCCCTTTAGAGTAACCAGTTTTCCTGGCTCAGAACCCCCACTGTGCATCTTAGACCTAAAGCCAAGTATGTACACAGAAAATTTATAAAAGAAGGAAAAGGTCCCCTCAAAGGCCATAAGATCTGGGCTTTTCGCCCCTGTACAACCGAGGAATTAGTTCTTTCACCATAATGTTGTCAGTCCGACACATTAGATCCCCCTTATTTGTATTTGTGTCACAGTAACATATGTCAGTTGTACAATTAGACATTAGAACTTTAGGACTCGACCATCGTGAATGTGAACATCCACAATAACTGTACTTAACATCTGTTGAACAAGACCTCTACATGACAGGTTCTTGACAATAGTTGGACATACATCAACATGGAAATGTTTACACCAACAATTGAACAATTCATACATCATGAGAGATACTGGACAACATCTCTACACAACCTTCACATTGCACTGACATCAACAACAGTAGAATAAGACATTCACCAGGAACAGTACTTGACAACTGTCCAAGGCATTCACCTGGGACATGTACTTAAAAACACTGGTTACAACAACACTCTTTATTGAGTTGACTTGAAAACACTGGTTACAACAACACTCTTTATTGAGTTGACTGTAGGGGTTGAGAGAGAACCCATGTTTCATCCCGTCACATTTGTACTTCAAAGCATGTAATACACATATATGCAGAATATACATGCAGATAAAAAAACATGGTACACCTCATAAATAACCCTCCACCAGCCTCTCAATCTACTCCTACATCTCACCAACCAAAACACATCACCAACACCTCACCAACTAAACACATAGCATTCCCCAGTGGCACTGGAGAAAATGTATCACTCTTGGGACAATTAAAATCAATACGCTGCCCTGTCAATATCATTCCAGTCACAAATGGACTGGGTTATGTAGAATTTCCAGGTAACAGCATGATATGTCCACATGAAGTTCCTTTCTCCTGTGACAAAGTACTGGAGGATATAACTATGGTAGATGCCCTGGGATAACAAGACTTCCTGAGAAGCTGACACTGGGATCATCCTGTAGAGTATTCACATATCCAAATACTTGGGAAGGTGATAGCTCATCACGCGTTGACCAAGTCGTGTTTCAGACCATCCAGTTATTAGGTACATACATCTGACCTTAAACAGCATTCTACATGCATGTATGTTTCAACCGGGTTCACACTTCAGACGAACAATCCATTAAGTGAGCACCATGCTGGGTGTTCTCGAGGTTAAAGTCCCAAGTAAGCAAACCACTGCATGACTACCTCACCAGGTTTCTTCGAATGGGGATAACAAGATAATCACTGCTGGATTAACACCAGTACTCGATTAACATGAAGGTGTACTCAGAATTCCTTTTCTTACTAACTCACAGCTATTCGTGAGCTGAGGCAGAAGATGTCTGGAAAATACCATTACATTGGATTTCAGAAATAACATGAGAGTCCAGGGCGACACACGATTAAACTTCCATGAGCCTGACAGAGGCAAACAAAGATCAGGTGGTCTTGTGATGCATTCTTTTCCTGCACTATATGGCTGTGTCAACAAATGATGACTACTCCTGGGCACCTGTTCAAAGAACAGATTACTCAGCTGTCATATGTTCAGGCATGTCATGATGAAGATTAAGACTGGTAAATCAGCCTATTGATTCGGTGTTAATTCCTGTAGTCCATGTGTAAGGAATTCTATATTTGAGCTGAGGACTCCCGTTTGGGTGACCTAGATAAAGAGGGCCTCTCCATCATCCCTGTTCTCTGTTGATATATAAAAGGGTACAACATTTGATTTATTTGGGTTCAAAGAGAATGTCATATCAAATATCAACATACACAGATGGAAATGGGAGGGGTGTTATTCAGACACCACCTCTCTTTGCTGGTGATGGAATGTATTCCACTCTGATGGACTGTGGGTGTAATGTTTTCATTATTCACCTTTATTTGTGACAGTCACAAGCCCATATGCTGAGGCAGGGGTAGCCTTACACAATTACAAGCATTTTATATGTCTAAGGTTTCACCATATTTAAACCACAGTAGATCTGGGCACAATGAGAAACAGACACAGTAAAGCAGGCACTATGAAGCAGGCATTGTAAGGCAAGCAGCATGAGCAAGAATTGTGAAATAGCAACATGAGCAGGCATGGTGAGGCAGATGGAAGATAGGCATTATTTACAACTGCAATAGGCAATATGTAATATAATGTGACTAATGGCCAACACACAGTGACCAGACCAATGGGTGGTACTCTGTTACATGGATGTCCCATTCCATACACACAGCAATGCCAGACCTCACCCCCTTCAGACTAGACTCGGCTCACAAGTACATCATATCATCACCATCATGTGCTCTTTCCCCACCAAGTAATTTCAGTATCCATTACAGTAGGTAATTAAGCAAAATTGCATGAGCAATAGTTCACATTTGTAACAAAGCACATATGGAAAAACATGTTTTTCCCTGTAAATTTGCATGAGCCATACATTATATTTAGCCAACTAAGACACGGGTTCGAGCACATATTGTTCCTTTTGGAACTTGTTCATATGAACCACCAACCATCTAGCAAAGGTACCAGTGTAATACTTCAGAGAGAAATTGTGTTAATTCTCCTGAGCGTAATTTAGCCACCAGGCATCACAGAAACTTGGTAATTCTGGCGTGCAATACAGTCCTGCATACAAATGGATGAAGTGTCTTTCCTTCTACTAATTTGAGAGGTTACTTATAAAATCACCATCTCACTCACTCAGACATTCTCAGCATTTACAAAGGGAATATTACATGTTACACCACACATTCTGATCACAGACGTAGACTCACAAGAGTGGGCAATGATAGGCAATCATATTAGAATCTAGAATGCACTAAGGTTTGCAAATATGCATTGAGCGTGATTTACAGTCATCAAGCACACGCAAACAGTCACAGCAGGTGAATAATAGATAAGTTGGCATATACAGCGTGGTAGACCTGACAGGCTGAAGAAGCAGTATTCAGAATAACTTCACAATGAAGTTCTGATTTCACTTTCACATTCTCTTATAAAAATACTCCTATATTCTTCTCTTGCGTTCAGCAGGCACAGCCACAACATTTAAATATGTTTGATAGTGGTACCTGTTGTCCAGAGAACAATATATTACAGAATCTTTAGGGCGTTATGATCACCACATCACAGATAGCGACTGCTCCAGGTGGAATCCTATCTTCAGCTACAAGATTTGACCTAGTGAATAGCGTTACCACCCAAGTGTTAGCCAATCAAAAGACAGGCATGCACATTTTCTCTTCCCTGCATCGTTTTAGAATGTTAGAAGTTATTTATATCTCTGCTATAAGGATGGATTTTGTTCAAGATTAAAAGCATTTAGAAAGATGTGGTGGACTGGGAATGTGGAGGACTGATCCACCATGTCACAAGCTTGTGTCTTGTAGCTGTCCATCCTGTTCATTTTTTTCCATGAACAATTATGCAAAGTTCAAAATGTCTTCTATGAACTGATACTTGCCTATCAATCTGCCACATGCGGAATGTTCACATAGGCAGCTGTGTTGGCCAGATGGGACAGTTTTATTGTCATTAGAGCACAGGGAAGCTGGTTCTTGTTAGCTCTGTTGCAAGATAGACTGCTGGTTGGTTTGTCCAGTAGTGAACAGATTACACTCATGCACACACACCTCTCTCTCTACATTTGCATTAAGATAATAAAGAATTATGTGTGTGTGCGTGCTTTATAGCTTGCGCACAAATTGTATTCATAGTGCACGTTTCTTTATCCATATTTAACTAAAACTTAACATTTTTCTCACGATAAAAAATAATCTACTGTTTTTGTTTCTCTTCTCAGTGACAAGAATAATGTTCAGGTAAAGCTTCTATATGGGCGTAATCTAAAGATAACTGGGTTGATGAAGACTGAAACCAGCATTGATGATCTTCTCCTGCCTGTAGCTAATATACTCACAGACGTTGCAGCTATGCTAGCTTAGATTTGGCTATTGACACTAATTTATTGTTAAGGTGGTCGAGTTGGCTTTCATTGTCTGCTTGATCACTACACAACATGATTGAAGATGGCGTTGTACATTTTTTTTAGACCTGAGGTGGCGTGCTTGCCAACTTTTGTCATGTATTGTCTTTGTGTACATTTTCAAAGGGCTTAGACTGAATTGATGGCCGCAAGCTACATTTTTACAGTAAACGAAAATACAGGCCTTTCTGTAAAGCATGAGTCTCACTAGTCACGCATGGCTAAGTCTCACGTTGTGAATCGATAATTAGTGCCTTACGGCCACATTTCACAAAGTAAACATTCACATAAACTTAAATGTCAGTAGATCCAGTTTCTAAGTGATCACAATAATATACACAACAATACTATTGGTTTAGAAAACTTTGATAAACGTTGATAAAATATTTAAAACCGAATTTACTGTTTGCTTGGTTGGTTGGTTGGTTGGTTGGGTGATTGGGTGGTTGGTTGGTTGGGTTAAGGTAATCGGTTAATGAGTCATTGAGTCAACATAGGTGTTAGTTCACTCACTTACACAGACACACCTACCTAAAATTTTTTAAAATATAAAATGTAAAATAATAATACAATTTTTAAAACTGATTATAATTGTAGACGACGACAGTATTTTCATAGACTGGAGCAGGATATATGATGTATAGAATATGCTTTACGTGCTTTTGCTCAGAAAGTGGTGAATTTTAGCTAGTTGGTAAACTTTTAATACTATTTTCTTGAACATGAGAGCTCCAATTTAAATGTCTGTCTATTAAAAGACCCAATGTCTTATATTCATTTACATTAACTATAGGTGCCAGCTAATCAGAACTGTGCTACCTCCATATGATATGAATATTTGACTTTGCCGTTGTGCTTACAAACATTGCCCTCAAACCATTGTGAATTTGTTGTCGATGGCAGCTAATCAGAACTGTGCTACCTCCATATGATATGAATATTTGACTTTGCCGTTGTGCTTACAAACATTGCCCTCAAACCATTGTGAATTTGTTGTCGATGGCAGCTAATCAGAATTGTGCTACCTCCATATGATATGAATATTTGACTTTGCCGTTGTGCTTACAAACATTGCCCTCAAACCATTGTGAATTTGTTGTCGATGCCAGCTAATCAGAACTGTGCTACCTCCATATGATATGAATATTTGACTTTGCCGTTGTGCTTACAAACATTGCCCTCAAACCATTGTGAATTTGTTGTCGATGGCAGCTAATCAGAACTGTGCTACCTCCATATGATATGAATATTTGACTTTGCCGTTGTGCTTACAAACATTGCCCTCAAACCATTGTGAATTTGTTGTCGATGGCAGCTAATCAGAACTGTGCTACCTCCATATGATATGAATATTTGACTTTGCCGTTGTGCTTACAAACATTGCCCTCAAACCATTGTGAATTTGTTGTCGATGGCAGCTAATCAGAACTGTGCTACCTCCATATGATATGAATATTTGACTTTGCCGTTGTGCTTACAAACATTGCCCTCAAACCATTGTGTTTGTTGTCGATGCCAGCTAATCAGAACTGTGCTACCTCCATATGATATGAATATTTGACTTTGCCGTTGTGCTTACAAACATTGCCCTCAAACCATTGTGAATTTGTTGTCGATGGCAGCTAATCAGAACTGTGCTACCTCCATATGATATGAATATTTGACTTTGCCGTTGTGCTTACAAACATTGCCCACAAACCATTGTGAATTTGTTGTCGATGCCTGCTAATCAGAACTGTGCTACCTCCATATGATATGAATATTTGACTTTGCCGTTGTGCTTACAAACATTGCCCTCAAACCATTGTGAATTTGTTGTCGATGCCAGCTAATCAGAACTGTGCTACCTCCATATGATATGAATATTTGACTTTGCCGTTGTGCTTACAAACATTGCCCTCAAACTGTTACAAGTGAATACAAATTACTCCAGCTATTTTTGTTATGTTTATTTTGACCATGGCTGGATAAATCAGTATGTCTTGTTACTGCCTGCTAACTGAATAATTTTGTGTTTTTTGTTTAATATGTAGCGGTTGACATGATAGGAACTGCATTGATGTCATGAGTGCAGTCGGACAAGAAATTGAGCCCTCTGCTTATTGTCTTGCTAAATGATGGAAGGACTGGCCACCTAGTAGTCATCTGTGCACTCAGGCCTACAAAATGTGATGACCTCATCACTTCACAGACCCATTGGAGGAAACTTCTTGGGGGAATAAGTTGTTGTTGATGATGCTGTAATATATTTTCACTATTTTACACCCCAAACCAATTATTTCCCCACCCCGTATCCCCCAATATTATGTGTAGCATTGTCAGTAACAATTAAACTGTCTGAATTAACATTACAGTTGGAAGTGAGTTCACGTTAATTATAGAGTAAATTTTGTCATGTATGGTTGGTTAAAAATAAGTGCAGCTGTGGATGTTGATACAGCTTGGAGAGAACATTGCCCTTAACCAGTATTGGTTTGGCATCAACCAGGCTTTATCAGAATATGGGAAAGTTTCTTTAGGAGATTAAATGTGACCATGTGAACTCTCATGTGCACTGGAGTTATGGTAAATAAATATCTTATCATCATCACCATGTGCCCTGCCGCCTATAGTAAGCGTTCATGTCTCTCTACAGAACTCTGATTCTGATATTCCTCCATGCCACCATCTCAGTCCATCCAGTGTAATTTCTCTGTTTCTGCTTCTTTTCCCACCTTGCCAGTGACAATGTTTCCCAGTGCCTCTCTTCTCATCACTTGACCAAAGTATGCTGCTTGTCTCTTTCTTATAGTTATGTATAATGCTCTACTTTCATTAACCTATTCCAAGCAATCATTTGTTATTCTAGCAGTTTGCAGTGTGATGCCGGGGCCCATAAGGGAAGCAAAGAATAGCAACACTGTCGCCTACCACGCATGTCGTAAGAGTCGACCAAGGAGGCTTCATGGTTCCGTCGCCCTGCTACTTAGTGAGTGCGTTGAGCGACACTGTGAGCTGCAAAGTTCGTGTGAAATGCTTTTGAGGTTTTTTGGAACATGACTGCATGTTCGGAGCGCAGAGGGCTACGTCCCAGAGTTGACCAGTTTTTGCCTTATGCAGAAATGCGTGGCTGCTGGGCTTCTGGTTGACTGCCACTGCAATCAACGATGTACTGTATTTTCGTGGACTGTGTGGGTGAACATCTAGGAAACATCCAGATGGGAAAATGACTGCCGATTCCATCAGAGATGAACTGGGTGTTTCATGGGGGACTATAGTGTTGACATTCTGGTGCCGGCATTATCATCATCCACCTGAGCCAACAACCATGGAATATGGACATAATTCATGGACATCTACTTTTAAAACGCAATAAAGTAACTAGAGTAAAGGGCCCTTGTTCATGCCACGAAGCTTCGTGGGTAGATGGTGCTAGTCCCATATTGTAGACCCATGGCCAATGGTTGGGTGATGTGGTCAATATAACTCCGGTAGATTTGAAATACATCTAATATGTTAACTTTATGTTTTAGGCCTCAAGGTTCATCATGGGCCAGAACTGCCCCATGAATTCCACGTCCCTATGACTGCACTTTCATCTTATCTACAAGGCGATATTATTATGCATAAGGTACAATTCATGTACCAGCCAAACATTTATTTTGAAAAAAAAAAACCACCACCAAGGATGAACAAATTTAAATGTGTAGGGGGTATTGTAGGCCAGACCAAGGAATGAAACATTACTGTTATAAATTACGTGTCGAGCAAAATCCAGCTTCAATAGTCTCACAAGTTTACAGATGGTCAGACTTGTTTTAGATTAACCAAAAAAAAAAGGGGGGGGGGGGGATCTTTATTGTCTAATTTTCTTTTAAATCTAAATTTTAGAATTCTAAATCAATGTGAAAGTTTCTATAAATGCCCTATACGAATAAATGTGTAAGATTATTTCCATTGTTAGCATACTAATTCTTCTAAATTTGCAACTACCCGTGTTTATGCTGGGTCGATCTGTGTGCCCAGGTCAATGAGAAATAACAAACAAGAACCATACCCTCCTCACAGGAGACTGGAACAGATGACATACGAGATGTAGACAAGCCTGCTAACCACTGCGTTACTCGTCCCGCCATATAGCACTACAGATTGCAGAAATGTGTCGATGTCTTCCATTTATGTCATTTGGCGTCGTGGCGGAGGGGTTATTGAAGACTCCAGTCGGTACGCAAGAGACTGAATGCAAAAGATTAATAACATTTAAAGTAGAAACGTGGGCTTTTCGAACTGTAAGTGAGGATGGTAAATTTGGATAATATAAAGCAAGAAATTGGAAGACTGAATGTTTACATTTTAGGTATACGTGAGTCTATATGGAAAGGAATACGCATCATAACTTCCGAAGAATATAACGTTATTTATTCTGGTGAAGAGAAACCATAGCCAGGTGTAGAAATTATTATGGATCTGGAGAAATTAAAATCTAAGAAAGGATATTGGACTGTATCAGACAGAATATTACTGGCAAAGTTAAATGGCAGACCTTTAGATCTCAACATCATAAAGTTTATGTACCATCGACAGAAATGTGAGGGATAGACAGAGAGAGAGTGAGAGTGATGATAAGCTGCCAGATGAGCCATCTCCATATTTTAGACCAATCACCAACGAACTGATCAATAAAATGCCGGCAGACTTATACTACACTTTATATTTTACTGCATGAGACATTCTTGTTATTTGGTACTATGAATGTACCAGGCAAAAATTGACAAGAAAATTACTCCCTAGAAACCACTTGCCGGTCAGAGTCAGAAGATGAAATAAAATGTAATAAATTAACTTTTCCAGCAAACTTAGCTTCGTTAGTCTCCAAAGATTACTGGTCTGACTTGTTTTAACTTAATCAAATATGCAACTTTGTTGTCTTAAAATAAAAAAAAAAAATACACACACACACAGTTTTTTTTTAATGTTGCATATCCTTTACAGGACGTAGCAGTCAACACCAGCATTTTTCAGCTGCTGTTGATGTACTAGGCAAGTTGTACATTCAGTAGTTTGCCATTGCTTTCTGAACAACCGACTCACATACCCCCGTAAGTTACCTGTGCGGCGCGAACCTCTGCCGATTTTCGCAGCTTCTGTTTTCCCCACGTGGATATTCGGGATTACGAACAATGTCGTTAACTCCTTGGCCAGGGAGACAATAGTTCATTACAAAAACCTAAATTAAATTTAAAGGTTATATAAATGGCCCATACCAATAACCATGTAATATTGTTTCCCTTGTTTGCATACTTATTCTTCTAAATTTTCAGACAGCCGGTTTTAGGCTGGGGAGATCTTAGAGCCCAGGACATTGAAAGGAAAAAAAAAAAAAAAAATTCCTGCCTCAAAAGAGATGTCAACCTATGACCAACCGAACCGGCAGACAAGCGTGTTAACTACTGCGTAACTTAGACCCCCCCCCCCACCCACCCACCCATCCACCCACCCATCCTTACAGCACTCTCACTCTCAGTGGCACCTTACCGTCTTGACAGATAGTTGTAGTTCGTTACATGTTGCTTCTAACAAGGCACAACAACAACAAACCATAAAGGTAGCGAATATTGTTCGCTTGACAGCACTTTTTAGCGCTACCAAGCCAAGTCGCCTTAAATTGTCAAGAAGCCTGATACGGGGGAGGAAAATGGGTCGCAAAACCAACACAAAGAAAATGCAGAGCCACAAGATGTGCAGCGTGGGAGCCGCCAGGACCGGACAGAAGACGAAGGTGGAGAACCTAACTGTAAGCTGCAGCAAAGACCACGTAACTACAGTCAACTCAACGGAGTCCACGAGAAAGACCGATGTCAGCCCACCTCAGACAAGAGCCAAGACAGCTGAGAAGAAGGAGGAGAAAGACACCAGAGTCGGTAACACCGACCTCAAGACAGCCAGATGGGTTGTAAAACGTGTTCAAGTGGAGCTGTCAGACGACGAAATCCTGAAACAGCTACAGGAGGAAAACCTACACATGAGAATCCTGAAGGCACAGCGGATCTTGACATACTCAAAGATACCGACTACACTGGCGGTGGTGACGACTGAGGGCAACGAGATTCCACACCAGGTGTCAATCAACAACACAACTCAACAGCCTGAATGGTTTATACCAAGAATCAAACAATGTTCAAGATGCCAGAGGGCCGGCCACAGTCGAACAATCTGCCGCAGCAAGACTGAAATCTGCCGTTATTGCGCCGACCACCACACCTTCAGGGAGTGTCCGCTGGCAAAGCAGGACACCGACTTCAGAGCACCCAATAACAAGAGGAAGTGCGCCAACTGCATAGGCAACCATGGAGCAAGGTACCTGGGCTGTCCGTACCTCCAAAGACACAGGGATGTCCTAAAGATCGCAGTTAACACTAGAACGCCATATAAGGAAGCCATGCGAAGGGGCGAGACAGGCACAGTCATCTCGCAAACTGAACGAGCACTGATGCAGAACGAGATCGACGAGTTGAAAAAACAAGTCAAGCTTCTTCAAAGACCGGCACCGACCAGCGACATTGAAAAGATGCTTGCCGAAATTAAAGAGACTCAGAGAAACATCAAACAAGAGGTGGAGCACATGACGATGACAATAAAGAAGAACGAAGAGATACTGCGGGCAATTCAAGATGAGAGAAAACTTCTAAAATCAGAGAGAGAGAGTCAACCCAAGCTAAAACAACCAAAGTCGCGGAAAAGAACACAGAAGAACCAGACGATTATATCGTTGAGAACATTGCAAAGATAAAGCCAAGACTAAACCAAAAGCGAAACCTCAAGAAGAAGCCAGCATCCCATTCACGTTTACGAATAAATTCAAGGGAAAGCCAGTCTTCAACTGAAACATGACACAACAGACGAGCCAGAAGCCAACACTGATAGAAGCAGCCACCTAAAAAGATAAACTCTAACGCAAAACTTGCCGGCCAACGAAACCCCCAGCTGAAAACATAGGCATAGCACCGTCAACAGAGACAAGCCAGTTACCACTGGCGCAAAGAAAAAAAAAACAAATTTACATCGCAATATGAACCACCAGGACACTAACCAACGCCACATGGGCGGGTTGCACCAAGGTGGAAAGTTCTGTTTTTTTTTTTCGCAAATGGACTTCGGACTTCGTACCACTCCATAGCACAAAGCCTGGGCTAAATTGTAGAGACTATGTGTTGCACTTGCAGCATGATTCCTCTCTTGGCCTGCCTAGTTTACTCCAGAGGAAAGGTAACACCAATACGTCAGGGAAAAGGCAAGCTGCAGAAGCTGCCATATCAACAATCTGTCGGAGTCTCGATCCTGGCCCAATTGCCGACCAAGGATTAGGACCTGGCTTGCCCTGCCGCGACATTTAGTCTTTAGGTTGCATTTCCTCACTCTAGGATAGGACTTGTACCCTTGTTATTGCGCTCCTCCGCCGGAAGCCGTTGGCACAATGTGAGGTGTCGGGTTTGGTGAGCGCCTCCCAGCGTTCGGCGCTAACAGAAAGCAGGTAGTACCGTCTACTCTTATACGATAGTTCGGCCATAACTTAGACCTGACAGCTCATAGCACTATAGGTTTCAGAAATGTAAATATGTAAAAGAGATAAAATAACAACGTAAAGTATTAAACAACGGATAACAACGGATGAAAGTAAACATCATCTACCAAAGAAGGAAGTAAAGAGACAAGTGTTCATGTTTCTGAAGTTGACAATGTTTATTGAGTTTCTTGATGCAGATTGTGTTCAAGCACAGTATACTAAACACCTATCTCTTCTAAATATAGACCATGTCTCTTGGAGTGACCCTTGCCTGCGTATATGCAGATTACCGAACTGCGTGTGTGTGTGTGTATATATATATATATATATATATATATATATATATATATATATATATATATATATATATATATATATATATATATATATATATATATATTTAAATATTGAGCACAACCCACTACTGGCAACGCCGATCGCATTCCGGTATGAACCTAAGGCCTATCCACGTCAATATGGAAGCACTATACTCGAGTTTCGCCCTTGTTTGAGCTCGTCAGTAGTGCATATCCCTGACCGGATCCGGAAACAGTCCCGGATCACTCGTGTGAAGCGGGTGTGTAACCACGCGGCACACACTGGACACACCAAATTATCACAACAGAACACCACAACGCTACCCATCGGCGAATGAGAGAAATAAAAAGAGAAGCCAGGAATTCTAATCGGTGGATATAATATAAACAATATACTCTGTGCAGATGACACAGTATTGGTGACGGATAATGCAAGATATCTACAAAATCTGTTGGATATTGTAGTAACAGAGAGTGCGTAGAGAGAGCTCTCTTTTAATGTCAATTAAACAATAACAGGGAAAAGATGACACCAAAATGTGAAATGTAAATAAGAGGAAATGCTCAACCAAGTTGATAATTTTACATACCCACGGGCATTTATAATATCAGTTGGAAGGTGCACAACACAGATTAAGAGCAGAACAGGGCAAGACATTTCAGAAAATAAAAGGTATCTTATGCAATAAGTCACTATCATTGAAAGTATGAAAGAGAGTGCTGAAGTGCTATATAGGTAGAACATGTTTTGCTGTATGGCAGCGAATCTTTAAATGTAAATAAACAAACTAGGAAGAATTTAGAGGCAACAGAGATGTGTTCCAGAGCCGAATTCCCTCGACTTTCAGAGTAACTAACGACGATTGCCTGAAAGAAGCTAATGAAACTTGAACATTGTATAGTGTAGCAAAATTGGTGGAAATAACTGCAAAGGTACAAAGACACTGATCCTATATTATTATTACCTATCTATCGCCTTTAGGAAAGTTCTAATGTCCCCGTGGGACCTAGACAGATGCATTCGTATTTTATTATTTAATTAGCTCTAGACATTGACAAGACGCAATGAAAGTAACCAAATTAGTAACAACAGTGTATTTGAGACGCTTGTTCAAACATAACTGAACACAAATTACAAAAACAGATTTTGCAGCAGGAAAATAAGTGGCTGTGATAAGGTAACCTCGGTGGATGATATAAGCTAGCACAATGGGTCTTTACATCACGGACAACAGAGGAATCAAATTGTCTATAGTCCGTTATCGTCTGGGAGGACAGACACTGGTCACCTGGTTTGTTGCGGCTTCCTCCTTGATGAAAGTGAGAACCCTTCCAACTTCCGTCAAGTCCTTTACAAATCTGGAACGTAACTGTAATTCACGCTGGACATTCATTACACTGATGTCTGCTTGATGACAATTATTGTTAGACAGGTGCACTTTCTTGAAAAATAGAGTCTGGTCCATTCATAAACAGATCATACCCATCTTTAATTTCGTATGAGAATTACTGGTATAATAATAACAAAAGTTGACTTTTGAGGATGAGCTGTGCTGCTCCTGTCACCAAGGTTCTGGAACATTCTTCTTGGTTGACTTCCCATCCAACTTCATTTTTAATGTCGCCTTGGTTCAAAACTTCTCAAACAAGGATAACCTTCTTGTAGAGAATAAACACACTATCCTTGAAATCAGCTGTAGATCATTTGCTAATTCAACATGGGTGCATGTAAATACTTCTGATCAAAAGGCTTGCGTTTTCTCCTTCGAAGTAAGGGAAAAATGTGCTGACTCTCTAAGCGGAGAATGGTTTTAATGTTTCTAAAACTTCACTCTGGCGTCTTTTCGCCGGGAAAAAGTGAGAAGTTTGCTTCAGCACTCATTTAGGATAGAAATTCAAACCATGAACTATATACTTCTCGAAAAACAGTGAATTAATTTTACGGAATTCGTGTCCCACTGTGGGTCTCTAGAACTAATCCTCCCTGAGCATGTAGAAATTCCCTACACAGATTCTCGGATTCCCCATGTCCCCTTCTCAAATTTCTATACTCAACATGGGTGGTAACAAGACTTGGGATGGGTTGGTAACTAATAACCTACTTGGGTTTTGTTACAATATACAACAATAAGAAAGAGACAAACAGCTCTCTTCGGTCATGTGATGAGAAGAGTGGCATTGGAGAACATCGTGACAACTGGAAAGATCGAGGGGAAGAGAGGCAGAGGCCGACCAAAAGAAATGATGCTTGATGAATTGAGACGGTGGCATAGAGGTATATCATCAGCACAGTTGATCCAGAACACGAAAAACCGAGATCTGTAGAGAGACATGAGCACCTACGCAAGCTGGAAAGGAACTTAATAATGATCATCATTCACCTGAACCAACAACTATGGAATATGGGCAAAATTAATGCACATCTGCTTTTAAATTCAATAAAGTAACAAGTAAAGGGCCCTTGTTCACACCATGAAGCGTCGAGGGTTTATGGAGCTAGTCCCATAGTTTAGACCCATCGCCAATGGCTGGGTTATGTGGTCGAGGAGGAAGAGGGAGGAGGTGGAGGGGGGAGGAGGATTAGAGGGAGGAGGATGGATAGATGGAACAAGCTTAGATAAACGAAGACCAACAGCAGCAGAAGAAAAAGGAGGAGGAGGAGTAGGGGGAGGAGGGGAGGAGGAGAAGGGGAGGAGGAGGGGAAGAGGAGGGGAGGAGGGGTGTAGGAGGTGGAGGAGTGAAGGGGAGGAAGAGGAGGGGAGGAGTAGGAGGAGGAGTAGGAGGAGGGGAGGAGTAGGAGGAGGGGGATGAGTATGAGGAGGGGGAGGAGGGGGAGGAGGAGGGGGACGAGTGAAGGGGAGGAAGAGGAGGGCAGGAGGAGGGAGGAGGAGGGGAGGAGAAGGAGGAGGAGGGGAGAAGGAGGAGGAGGGGAAGGAGTATGAGGAGGGTAAGGAGGGGAGGAGGAGGGGTAGTAGGAGAGGTAAGGAGGGGAGGAGGACGGGGAGGAGGAGGAGGATTATAACGCTTATGCCTGTAGATAACTGTAGCGAAAAGTCCACCTATTTGATTAATAAGCAACAATTTTACATATGTAGCAATGCTATTAAAAGTTATGTTCCCTCGCTATATATAAATTATAATGTAAATTAATATTAAATAATATTAAGTAAATAATTGTTTGTATACTATCAAACTATGACAGTTGGCAGCACGGGAATGAGAGGAAGTTGTGTAGAAAATTTCATCTCAATCGGATGGACCGTTCACGAACGCATACATAACATACAGACATACATACAGACATACTTACATACATCGCCTTTTATATATATAGATATAGATATATCCTACTTACACTTGCCGCAATCTGTGGTCTCTCTATGAGTCGGCGTGGGCTTAATATTTTAGAAGATTTTGTTACGATAAAAACTGATTGCTACTGCCCAAAAGTTGCCCAACATCTCGGCTTTAAAGCTTGGGTGAAAATGACAGATAGCAGACAAGCGACCTTCCAGGTAACCGTTCCACTCGCGTGAATTTCTACACTGTCCTGTGATTGACTTGGCCTGGTGTATTGCTGATTGCCCCACAATAAATATCCTGGAAAAGTGTATTCATAAGCCAACATACGTATAGTGTATACAAGTATAAATCCAATACTACATACTGCTTTAGTAGAAGAAAACTAGAAGTGTGCCCAAATATCACATCCCAGTGACCCACAATTTTAATGAGACACTACCACAACTGAGAGTCTGCATTCGCTTTGCAGATATAAGCATTTGCCAAAATAAAATTGATCGACCAGTTAATTTAAAAAAAAAAAAAGTTGAAAACGGTATAATAGTAAATTAAAGTATCAAGGGACATAAATTTAATCATTGTGTTAACAAACAAGGGAGGGCAAGGAAATTATTTTTATCGTAGCATATAAATGAAGACTATGAAATGAAAACAGTTACCTTGAAACATAGCATAGTATGATTTCTAAGGAAACAAACAACACATAACATGAATAGCTATAAATTAAATTTAAGTTATTGCATTTCCTTGGATGTCCAGTATATGACCTCTTTGGTAGATAACATATCAACAGAAGTGTTGTCTATTTGCATGATAATATATCTAGTGTAATATCCGTTTAAGTACGACTTTGAGCTTCATAATGATACCATTTTTGGCTGGTACATGTTCATGTGCCACTAACTATAATTTAAAATAATAGTCAATTGTAGTGATCATCAGCATGAAGTTCACGCTGAAACTAACCATTGCGGTTGTGATAGCCATTCCCTGCATACTATTGCTGATCATTGCGGTCATGAACACTGGCAGCCAGTCTAACCAGAACTCTACAAACAGCACAGGCAGTCATGTCAGATTCGTCGGTCTACTACAAGACGGAATGGTGGAGACTCACACCATGTTACGAGGCTAACTAGACTCCATAGCGAAGTCTGAAGTTGCCTGATATATAGGTCAGATCTAGGTCAAACTGTAAACGCAACACTTCTAATGGACTATATATAACAGTATAAAACCGTGTGTGAGTGTGTGTGCATATGTGTGTGCGTGTGTGGGGCGGTGGGCGAGTGGGGTTTGGTGAGGCGGTTCGAATTCATTAAAATAGGTGACGTGGTAGGTAGCTGGTTAAGTTATCTATCAAAGTAAAAACCGTTTACAAATGTGTCTTACAAACACACGAGTATACATAGCTCAGGTGAGTCAATCCGATGGTTGTATCAGGTATCAACATTCACCGCCTAGTACCGGGCTATTAAGCTTGGCTAGTGAGATCAAAGATAATTACTTGTCGCTGCTGGGCTTATCAACGTTGATAACGCAGACATCGTGTTCAGACATGTTAGAGTGCGTGCGTGCGTGCGCATGTGTGTCTGAATGTGTGCGTGAATGTAAGTGTCTAAGTGGCCTCAACGGGTTCCCCAATTGATTTTCCTCTGTTATACGTGCACAGCATTAGAACAGACCAATCATTTCTCTTCTTTAAATGTCTAGATCTTCTTTAAATGTTTAGATCCTATGTGGTAGAGCCCTCCAAGATATACAATGGAATCTGCATGTTCCATTGCACGAATTCTGCCCAACCCCTATACTGTTGTTTCTACAACCGTTGCTGACTCTCTATCTTCGTACGTGGTCTTTTGTGGTGCTGTGTAGCAATACTAGTTTTTTTTCCATTTTTGAGGTGTAGAGATGGAAACGAAAGCAGTGGATGTGGCGAACTCCTACGGATGGTTGCGAGATGGAATTTTTTACGACTGTTGCAGACTCTATATCCTTCTTCTTAGTGACGACCATAATCTGTCTTTATACAATTTAATTCTAACCCTAGTTGTTCACTTTGAACAACAACAGAATCTACTAAATGTTGCAGATTCTGCTCTTTGTATGCAATGAACACTGCACCATCCGCATATCTAATGTTATTGATGCAACGTCCGCCAAAGATGATTCCTCACATATTTAATATTTCGATGTTACGTCCCCCAACGATGATTCCTGTCATATCTAATGTTATTGATATTACGACCCCCAATGATGATTCCTCTCATGTGCAATGTTATTGATGTTTCGTCCTTCAATTTTGATTCCTCTTATATCTAATGTTATTGATATTACGTCCCTTAAAGATGATTTCTCTCATATACTGTACAAAGGAGTCGGAAAAGAGGAAGATAAGTGGAAAGATTTTGTCGCAGTTATGACTTAATGCCGAGACAGTGATGAGCAGACCAAGTAAGGGGTAAGACACGGGTGTGTTTAGCCACTGAATTCTCGAATTAGAAAGAAGACTAAGGTAAAATATGTCACATGATCGACGACTGAGAGTTATTCCAGCTGGACACCTCAAACGGCGGCTTGTCTTTGCTAGGATAATATATGACTCCAGCGGTAAGGCAAACATCATCGACTGCCGTAATCCACTTGTGTATAAATGACGAACATCGATATAATCTGATCCTTAGCGATATGACAAGTCTCGACAACCATATTTGCTATCATTATGAGGCACATGCAATGTGCCTGTCAAAAATATTCATTTTTTTGTTCTGCATCCAAGATTGAGATTGAACGGATATTGCACTTGATTCATTATCCCGTTAGTAGACTACCCTTCATTTGTGATATTAACTACCACGTAAGGTCACATATTTGATATCTAAAATATCGCAATTGCTTAAATTTATTTTAGTAGCTGTAAATAATAATGACAGTATGCTTTATTAAATATTATGTTACGAGTTCTTCAAACTATAACTATGTGCATAACATGGCCTTCTTCATTACTTCAATAAATTATGTTTCTTGTCTCCCTTGTTGCTTAACAATTTTATTTCAATTTATTTCCCTTGATTCTATGAATACGTATGATACACATTTCTACATATGTACCGATGAAACATTACAATGATTGAAACGAGTTACAATAATCAAAAGAGAAATACTGGCTGCAGTAGGATATAACAAAAAGAAATAAAAACAGTTAGGTATGTGTGACTCCTGCAAAAAAGTGAGATATATTAAACACGGACACAGTGTACATACCTTACAATGAACTCCACAATGGTGAAAATAAATTTTAAAGACAAGGGGGGGGGGCGGGGGAGGGAGGGCGCAGAGATAATAGAATATAGCAAATTCAGAAATAAAAATAAGTATACTATGACAGAAAGACAGACGGGAAAGTTGACACTGCCGTCCATTTGAACCCTGTGGTAGTTCTATGGTTAAAGGTTGTTAATATGGTGGTGTTTGTCCATCAAGAATGATGATAACCATTCATTTCATCCAGTGGGGTTGAAAGTATGGAGCCGTGAGTTCTAAGATGGCTGATAAGGCCTATTTTGGCTCGAAATGTTCTTGACAATGTGGGCAAAGAATCCTTGACGTTTCTGGAGGAGGATTACCTGCAGTGGTTTTTCTGTCGTGCCTTTTCTTCACAGCTCTTGCAGTCCTGGTTGCCTCACACGTGACTGCACCCTTGCGTAATGATGCACGCCACGAATTTAGGTCTCTGGCTGCAGTCTCCCAAGTGTCATGATGAATTCCAAAAGCATTCAGTGAGATTTTTCTTTAAAAGCGTTTCCTCTGGCCGCCTTGGGAGCGATTACCACGACGCAACTCGCCGTAAAAAATTCGTTTAGGGAGCCTGTGATCTGACATGCGAGTCAAGTGAACAGGCCAGCGAATCTGATTCTTCGTTAGTAGAATGTGGATACTGGGCATGGACGCTCTTTCTAGGACTTCAGTGTCTGGGATCTTATCTTGCCATTTAATCGTCAGTAGCTTCCTAAGGCAGACTGTGTGGAAGTGGCTTAAATTCCTAGCGTGTCGCTGATTAACGGTCCAGGTTTCACAAGCATATAGCAGTGTGGATAATACAACTGCTTTGTAGACTTTCAGCTTTGTTTGTAGGCTTATTCCATGTCTGTGCCATACATTCTTGTACAGTCTGCCAAAGGCCGCGCTGGCCTTGGAGATTCTTGCATTCACTTCATCATCAATTGTGGCAGCCTGTGACACAGTGCTGCCAAGATAGGTGAATTTGTCCACAACACTTAGACGATGACCATTCAGTTTGATATTCGGCACAGTGTGATTATTCCCTGGAGCTGGCTGGTACATAACTACAGTCTTCTCCAATTTAATATTGAGCCCAAAGTTGGCACAGGCATGTAAGAAAGCTGAAACATTATGTTGCATGTCCGCCTCTGAGTTGGCGTATAGAGTGCAATCATCAGCAAACAGGAGCTCTCTGACGGTGTCGCTGTTAATTTTAGTTTTAGCCTTCAGCCTTCTGAGACTGAATAACTTCCCATCCATGCTATAGTTGATGTCTATTCTAATGCCGTTGTTCTCGAAGGAATTCGTCAACATAGCTGAAAACATGAGGATGAACAGTGTTGGTGCCAGGACACATCCTTGCTTCACTCCATTAGTGACAGGAAAGGGCTCTGACAGTTCACCATTTTCCTGTACTCTTGCCTGCATACAATCATGAAATAGCCGCACTATTTGGACAACATTTCGTGGACAGCCATATTTTGCCAAAATCTTCTACAGTCCTTCTCTGCTGGCTGTATCAAAATCGTTGTTAAGGTCAATGAAAGTGGAGACCATTTCGCAGTTCTGTTCCTGACATTTCTCTTGCAGATGCCTTGCAGAGAAAATCATGCCAACAGTTCCTCGTTCTTTTCTGAAGCCCCATTGACTCTCAGGAAGAAGTCCCTGATCGAGATGGTTCGTGAGACGATTGAGAAGAATTCTGGCGAGTATCTTCCCTGCAATTGAAAGCAAGGAGATGCCTCGGTGGTTGTCACAGGATTGGCGGTTTCCTTTACGTTTGTAAAGGTGGACTATTGACGTGTCCTTGAAATCTTGTGGCATGGTCTCGTTCACCTATATGTTTGTAAAGACTTGGTGAAGCTGCTCTGTTAGGGCCGGCCCACCTGCCTTGTATATCTCTGCTGGGATGGAGTCAGGACCAGGTGCCTTGCCGCTGGAGAGTTGCTGGATGGCTTTGTTTACTTCCACTATGGTTGGCAGGTCATCAAGTGTCTCATTGGCAGGAACTTGAGGAAGGCAGTTGATGGTTTCATCATCGAAGAAGGAAGTTGCATTTAAGATGTTGCTGAAATGCTCTGCCCAGCGTTGAAGAATTTCTTTCTTATCGGCGACCAATGTTCCCCCATCTGCACTGAGGAGGGGAACTATGTCTGGTGATGTAGGACCATAGACCGCTTTCAGTGAGTCGTAGAAGTTTTTCATATCATGTCTGTCAGCAAAGCTCTGAATTTCATCAGCTTTGCTGCTCAGCCAGGAGTCCCGCATGTGCCGAAGTTTCTGCTGCACTACTCTCTGAAGGCATCTTTTTTTGATGGTGACGTCGGGTCCATTCAAATGTGCCTTGAGGATAAGATGGTTCTCGGCCAGCAATTGGCTGATGTCTTCGGAATTTTCATCAAACCAGTCTTTATGCTTTTTCGGGGGGTTGGACCCAGGATTTCCATAGCAGTGTTATACATTATGTCCTTTAGGGCTCTCCACTCTGTTTCTGTATCCTGTTTAGCTGCACCATTGGGCTTAAGGCGGTCTTCCAGCATATTTTCAAACGACAGCTGCATTTTCTTGCTGTTTAGGCAGGTGACATTTAGTTTTTCTTTGTTTTGCATTTTTACCCCTTGAGTGCGCCGTGGTGGTTTGATGTGTATGTTTATTTTCGAGATAATGAGACGATGGTTTGTCCAACATTCGGCACCACACATGGATTTTGTCACCCGAACATCTTGTCTGTCACTCCTCCTGACGATGACATAGTCAATGAGGTGCTAGTGTTTCGATCGAGGGTGCACCTACTATGTCCTGTTTCTCATGGGGAGACGGAAAATTGTGTTGGTAATCAGGAGATCGTGTTCGGCACATGTCTGAAGAAGGAGGAGTCCATTGCTGTTACAATTTCCGACTCCGTGCTTTCCAATAATGCCACTCAAAGAGGTGGTGTCCGTACTTACTCTGGCATTGAAATCCCCAAGCGTGGACAATGGGCAGTCAAGCTGAAAAACATCTGATGGCTGTGGAAATGTGGTTTCTGAGGAACATGCAAAGAATATCATGGACAGACAGAAAAACCAATGAACACGTTCTTCAAGAAACATATGATCGTAAACTGATTAGAGTCATTAGACGTAGACAGTCAACATTTTATGGGCATGTTATGAGAAGAAATGACTTGGAGAACATGGTGACAACTGGCTTGATCAAAGGGAAGAGACCAAGGGGAAGACCGAGAAGTTAATACCTGGATGGATTGGCCACGTGGCATGGTCGGGACAGGAACACTGAGCTGATCCACGACTCTGGTGATCGAATGAGATGGCAAAGCATGACCGTCCACGCTTACCGGCATGGCACATGATTAATGTATGGGTGTTTCTGCTGTTATGTTTATTCTTGTTACTGTCAAACTGTCATTTACTGCATATAATACCTCGCGGTGTAGGAAAGGGGGGTCTTGAGCCTGTGGAATTAAGGCCGCATGGCTAGTGCAGTTGCCGTAAACTGTGTAAGTTAGAGTTTTCTTCATGTCCCAGACAGAAAAAACTCCACGCCTTGCCTAGGATTCAAACCCGGGTCCCCTGAACTGTTGATTGTAAATTCATGTTATTATTGCTGACCAAAATAAATGAATATTCAATGATTTAAAAAAATTGACAGTAAAGTTCATGTGTATCTATATATTATAGATACACACAAACACGAAGGTTACAATAAAAGTCTGTATCCGTAAACAAGAATACTTCGCTAGAACATTGAGATATCAAATCCTCATCCTAATGTTCGGACGTGTACAGAGGCTCCCCCAGCCTTACATAATGACAATCATTGTTTTGTTTTACAATCTGCTTCATTTAACTGATTCAGTGCTGAAGGATAATAATATGGTTAAATTTGACCTCCCATTCGGACAGAAGGAAGATATACTACGGTCATTCTGTTAATTGTTTTGTTTCGAGGTATCTTCCGCAATTTCAATGCTCAGTGAACGGGAATTTACATTATAATACTTGTTCATTTGATTGTGCGCCATGTTTGGTCCAAACTTACTTTGTGTTTGACACCGAATCAGCCAACAATAAATTGTGTATGTGTCTTCTTCTTCCTGTTGTCCATGTCATGTGGCGTTGGTGACCATGTCTGTCTACAGCCTTCTGTCTAGTATCCATTTCTTCTTGTCTATTTCCTTTATAGACGTTCCTCCAAGCCATGATGTCAAACTGTCCAGCATCTACACTCTTGTTCTTCCCTGGCTGTCCTCCCCTCCAGCTTTCCCGTTGTGACAACATGCCCGAGTTTTCCACTTCTCATGACATGTCCAAAGAATGTGGACTGTCCTCTTCTGATGCGAGTTGCTAGTTCTCTTTGTGAGTCTGTCTGAACAACACCTAGAGTAGCACAATGGTTGGGACATCTTGTAGTCTGTGCTATACATTAACTGTGTGAAACTAGTTCTATATGATAATGATGACGATGATTACAAATTAGACGACGACGACGACTCCGACGATGACATGAAATAATAATAATAATAATAATAATAATAATAATAATAATAATACCAAAAACAAAGATACCAACAGTAACAATAACAGCAGAAATAATAACATAACTCTTTCGCTATCAGCAGCCTATACATCGACACAATTAACCGACACATCGTCAATTGGGTATTCTATCGCCATCACAAAGACACTTATAATAACAACAATAATAACAAGTTAGTAATTCTCTGGGCAGTGTTTTACTAGCACTGGGAAAACCAGGTGTGTCTGTTTTTACAACCATTGCATTTACTGGACAAACGTGCCGCTAACTAGACTAAAATAATACCGTTGCCTGGGAATGTGCTAGCTGTTCAAGCGCCTTTCTCATCATATGTTTAAGATAGCTGTAGGTAGTTTCACATCGCTATGTCACAATGATTCCTCTCATATCTGATGTTATTGATGTTACGTGCCTCAACGGTGATTCGTCTCATATCGTGTATATTGGTACATGGATTCATGCTGTGGTAGGCAGTTTGCATATGACAGCGAGAGAGGCTTACGATGGAGAAACATTTAAATAGATTGTTATGGGAATAAAGTTCTAGACAGGACAAGCGAAATCGTTACCCCACCTGCCACGCATTCCGAAGGTTATGGGTTCGATTCCAGCGTACGTCGTTTGATTAAAATGTGCTGTTTTCTCGGAGAGACCCAGGCTAAAGTTGCGTAGTTTGTACTTTGTGCGACTTGTTCTGCAACCCGTCCTGTGGGAAAATTACTGGGCCATATGGGATAAAACCCGGTGTAATGAACTCAATTCTCTTGCGTTTTAACAAATTCAGTTCCAAACAAAATGAAGGTTTTGACACAACAAAAATGGATGGCGGAAAATGATAAGTAGGAGGGTTTTGTCACAGTTATAATTTAATGCCGAGATATTGACGAGCAGACAAAGAGAGGTAAGAAATGGGTGTATTTATTCACCAAATTATCGTATTATAAAGGAAATTAAGGTAAAACATTTTACACGTTTGGCGACTGAGAGTCATTGCAGATGAACACCTAAAACGGGGTCTTAACTTTCCTATGATTAAATATAACTCCTGCGTTAGGCAAACATCAGCGGCTGCCGTAATTCACTTGTATATCAAAGACGAATATTGACACCATCTGTTTCTTCGCGCCATCAAAATTCTCTACGAACATATTTGCTATCATTATAAGGCACATACACATGTGCCTGCCAAAAATATTAATGTTAAAAACTGTTTACAGATATAGGAATAAGCCGGTATTGCACTTGATATATTATTCCGTAGGTAGACTGTCCTTCATTTGTAATATTATCTACCACATAAGGTCATATACTGGACACCTAAGACATCGCAATTACTTAAATTTATTTTAGTAGCAGTTGATCACACAGACATTATGTTTTGCTAAATGTCATGTTATACTGTCTGTAATCTAAATATTTGCAATAAACAACCTTCATTTATATGCCAGTAAATTATGTCTATCTTCTCTCCCTTGTTCCTAAAAACATAAATAATGTTAAAATATTAAAATGTTTTGGAGATGTATAAAAACATGGGTAGTCTGCGTGACCGCGGGACTTAAAACGCTTGAGCTTGAATTGCCAGTGTACAGAATTAGGTGTGAGGGAATCGTTCAATACATTGGTCAACCGGGCTTCGTTGTTGACTTCACGTTCAGAGAGTAATGGTGAACTACTGAATTTAAAATTGTATACAAAATCAACCTGGGCTTGGAGTTTATCTCAACGTCCTGCAAAAGCCATATAAAACTGTTGTTTTTTTTAAACAATAAAGTCTAGAAAAGATATTTATGGAGGAAAGTTTACTAGCATCATTATTATGATGTGCCAAGCCATCTCACTTGATCACCAGTGTCCTGGATAAGATCTGTGTTCTTGTCTCGACCATGCCACTTGGCCAAGCCATCCAGGTAATTACATCTCTGTCTGCTCCTTGTTCATTTCCACTCAATCTTTCCAGTTGTCAAGGAGAACTCCCATTTATTTCTTCTCATAACGTGTCAACAAAATTGTGACAGTATAAGTCTAATTTCGATAATCAGTTTACGGTTTTATCATATCGTCAAATGGCAGATCAGAAGACGAGATCGAAAATAGATGCAATAAGGCAAATCAACTCATTGGACAAATGGCACCAATACTAAAGAACAAACATGTATCAATAACTACTAAGAAAGCACTTTACAACACAATCTTCCTGCCAACTCTATGCTACCAATGCAAAACCTGGACAATGACAGAAAAAGAGAAAAGAAAAATCACAACAACAGAAATGAGGTTCCTGAGAAGAATACTCAACGTATCAAGAAGAGATTAGATCAGAAATGAAGAAATCAGGACTAACGTGGGGGTTAAAGTAGCACTAGATTTTATCAGAAAGCAGCAAGTCAAATGCTTTGGCCATGCAAGTAGGTTACCAGTCGACAGCATGTCACAACAAGCAATGATGTACAGATCAGATAGAAACAGAGGAAGAGGCCGACCACGTAAATGTTTGATGGAGGGAATAGCAGAGTCAATGGGAATATCGATATTTGAAGCCCATAATCGGGCACTCTCACGAAGTTTATACTTCACCTCGACACCGCAAGGTACAAGAAGAACATGATGAGATGAAATGATATGAGATGAGTTGACTGTTTTTATTTCTTTCTTGTAGGACATGGTCAAGTGTGTTTCTGTCTGTTCATGGTATTCTTTGCATTTTCCTCAGACACCAAATTTCCACAGCCATCGGATGTTTTTCAGCTTGTCTGCTCATCGTCGACGTCTCACATCCATATAAAATTACAGATTCTTTGTAGCTCCTCAACACTTTTTCCCGTGGCAATTGATATCTTTTTAGTAATCAGTATGTCTTTCAACTTCCAAAATGAGTACCTCCGTCTCAATGGCGATTCTTGTTCAAATCTCGTCAAGGCATGTCAGAGTCTTGCATAACACAAGACTAGTAGCTCGTTTTCTGGCAAGTGTGAAGTAATATCAAACTATCAAATCACACGAAGCGAATATCCGAAAGTATTATTCACACGTTTTATTAACGCGCGGCATTTATAATCGCACAAACATCGCGCACTGACAATCCATAGCAATCATTACGGCATTAACAATATCACTACAATACATAATAATACATGCAAGCAATAAACATCTCACTTACACGTCAAACTCTTCAAGCATTCGAACCAGTCTCCCACTGTCATACAGGCTAGCTCTCAAGGCAGATTCAAACACCTCTCGCAAACCCATGCGACCTCTCCATTCGACAACCTCAACCCGTCTGCCAGTTCTGGCGTCCAACACGCTACACGCTCATGTCAGCTGCTGTCCTCTACACGGTTCACGGGGTGAACTCAATTGCTGTGCGTGGCTGCTTATCCAGGCGTCGGCAAAGACGCCGCGTTCTCTCTGCCGTGTTTCACATTACTCAGGGTTGCGTATTGTTATGGTGTCTGGCGTTGGTACAGACAACGCGTCGCAACCTCGGATGTGAGACCTTGACACTCTCCACACCCCTTTTTCATGAAAGGATTTCCTTTCATGTACAATATATATCTAGGTGTTATTAAACATGTCAAAGTCGAACATTATACATTAACAATTATAATAAATATATACAGGTGAATAGTCAACAATATGTATACACCACTTATGTTGCACTATGAAGTACAACAGTCAAGTACAATCTATTTAATGGGCATTACCTCGCTGTGACCCAGCTAGTCCGGTAGGTATCGGCTAAACTGGCCCCTACCTCACAACCAAGAACAAAAATACTAAAATAATCAGGTCAAGCCGTGAGCATCTCCCTCTGAGATGACTCCTCCATCAGACCTCTATTTAGAGTTTCTAATGAAGGTCAACAGTTTTGGCAATATACTGTCCATATCTAAACGATGTTACATTGACATGTTATTTATCAAGCACACATGTTAATGGTTACAATACATATTTACATATCACCAACAATTTAGAATAATGTCCCATGGTTATTATACAGAAAATTTTGGGAACAATAATTTATCGTCGTTTACAAGACATAAATTACAATTGCAAACTCATTTCTTAGTGTCATAATTTGATCCTTATTGACAAATGTGCACAAAAAGTCACGTTTGTAAAGAAGCAATCAAGTTACGATGCTGAGATTACATCCTAAAAAAAAAAATCGACATATACAATTCCGTTTATGGAAATATTTTAAATCACATTTTAATACAACGTCATACATTTATATACTTTTACTAATATGCAAAAACTCGGAAGTATACAGCTGTACTATTACATGTGTTGTGATGTCATTCAAGCAAAGCTGGTCCGTTCTGGATGGATCTTCTATAAACGGAGTAGTAGTTGTTACTATCAGCTGTTGGATCATCTCTTCCGTCTTCTGCTCGGATTGTACTGTCGCAGTCATCTTTCGTACCTTGTTAAAACGTCTTGGGCACCTCGGTCTGGATACTTTAGGATTACCTCACGTTTTAGTGGCTTGGTAACTTCTTGGATCCTCTAGTGTTGTCCCGTGACACTTCTCTGTAGTGTCTGGTTGTTATAATATTTATTTACAATAATAATTACATTCTTTCTCATATCTTACAGTTATACAACACATTAGTTTACATAATACTGATTTCATTCTTTCACATATCTCACGATTATATACGCATTCATTCGCATGATAATAATAAGAATCACAATATGTACATAAGTTATATACATTGGGAGATACAATCTTCCCCATCACAATGGTGTACACAGCGTTACTGACACATTGTCACAATTGGCTGTGGTACTGAGCACTATCTACGTTGCAGTTTTTATACACCCTCTGCACTGTGCTCTGGTGTCGACTGGGTATTAGGTTCGTTGTATGGACATCTCGACAAAAGGTCTGCAAGACAGTTTTGTGAACCTTTTATGTGGTTAACCTCATAGCTATAGTCCTGCAGAAGAAGGGACCATCTTGCCACCCTGCTGTTACTAGGCGTTCCTCTGGTAACAATTGTCAGCGGAGTATTATCTGTTTCAATAATGAAATGTTTGCCTAACAGAAATCTAGAAAGTTTACGTACCGAAAATACCATGGCAAGAGCCTCGAGTTCCGGTGTACTGTAATTTCGTTCGCTGGTGTTCAGTTTTCGAGAGACGTAGTATACTGGGTACAAGATTTGGTCGTGTTCTTGGAGAAGCACACCACCAATGGCTACGGAGCTCGCATCACATCTTAATCTAAAAGTAATATTCAAATTTGGCAATTTCAAAATCGGTGATTTAGAAAAATAAGAAAGAATTTTCGTAAATGCTGGCCTTAAACATTCACTGTTTACAATCACATTGGGTTGTTTATTTGTTAGTAGATCAGTGAAACATTTGGTCAATTCAGCAAAATGAGGAATAAACTGTCTATAATAGTTTAACAGACCTAACACACTTCGCAACTGTTTCTTAGTAGTCGGAAGCGACAATTTCAAAATTCTGGACATGATGTTATCGTCAGTTGATATAAAGCCATTTGAGATCTTATAGCCCAAAAATGAAATTTCCTGAAAGGCTATATCAACTTTGGAAGGTTTTACAGTCAGTCCATGATGTCTAATCCTGTCAAATGTCTGCTGTAGTGCTGTTATATGCTCTGCCATGTCCTTTGTGTGTATGCAAATGTCGTCCATGTACCAAATGATGTCAGCAATGTCTGTCAAAAGAATTCTTGTCATTCTGACGAAGGTAGCTGGTGCATTGACTAATCCGAAAGGTAGTTTACACCATTCGTATAAACCCCAAGGTGTGGCAAATGCAGTCAGATGTATACTATCAGGATGTACAGCTATCTGCCAGTAGCCTTTTGTCATGTCAAGTTTAGTAAAATAACGTGAGTCAGATAGTTCAGTCAAGATGTCTTCACAGTTGCTCATTGGTTATAAATCCAACTGTGTAATACTGTTGAGTTTACGATAGTCCACACAAAGTCTAATAGTGTTGTCCTTTTTGCGTACCAAAATTATTGGTAAACAGAAATGAGATTGTGAACGTCGAATGATATGATTTGTTTCTAAATCAATGATTTCTTGATGAAGTTTTTCTTTATAGTGTATAGGGATGGAATATGGTCTACACTTAATAGGCACGTCAGATGTTAAGATGATTTGGTGTTGCACTAAATCTGTCTGTCCTGGGCTGTCAGAAAAGATCGTCCTGTAGTCTTGTATCAGTTGTCTGCAACTGTTAGTCTGTGTCTGTGTCAGGTTAGGATTTACCTTAATGTCTTGTAAGTTGGTCGTCGTGTCAAGACCTGGTGTCGGTATCTCGTCAGTGTCGTTGTCGTCCGTCTGGTCCACTATGGAGGTGCTTGCTGCAGTCTCTATTTGTTCGTCTTGCCTGTGGTGATAAGGTTTGAGCATGTTAATATGAAAAATCTTATGTTTGTCCCTAACTGCAATCTCGTAATCTACCGTCGAAATTTGTCGTAGCACTTTGAACGGTCCTTGCCATGAGTCAGTTAGGAGATGTCTATCACTTGGCAAAAGAAGAAGCACGTCCTGTCCTGGCGTCAGTGTAATAGTTCTATTTCCTCTGTTGGCATATTGCCGGTAAATAGCTCCTGATTTTTGGAGAGCTTCTTTGGCTAATATACATGATTTCATAATTCTATCACGCAATGATGTTACATGTTCATATGGTGAAATGGGTATAGACACAGTTGTACTTCCAGTCAACACAGCTTCATACAGAGATAATGGGCCGCGTGGTTGTGCACCATATAACATTTCGAATGGTGAGAACCCAGTGCTGGAATGGGGCACTTCCCTATATGCAAACAAAATGGCAGGCAGATAAGTATCCCAATCTTCAGGATGTTCTTGGGTTACCTTCGAGAGCATATGTTTCATATCGCCATTAATCTTTTCTACTATACCGGTCGAATGTGGGTGATATGGACTGTTGAAGCATTGTTTAACACCCAACATTTTGGTAAAGGCTTGTGTAGCCGAGGAAATAAATTGGCTACCCCGATCTGAAAGGATGGTATCAGGGAATCCTACCCTCGCAAAAATATGAAAGAACACTTCCATGATGTCGTTGGAAGTTATGTTCTTCATTGGAATCGCTTCTGGCCAACGAGTACATAGATCAATGAGTGTTACAATGTATCTATTACCTTTAGATGTTATATGGTTCAGAGGACCAACTATATCGACCGAGATCTTTTCAAACGGTCTACTAGCCAAATCAGTAACTTGCAATTCAGCTTGTGGGTGTTTACCCTTTTTGACAAGCTTTTGACAGATGTCACACGATCTGCAATACTGTTTGGTATCGTTGCAAAACTTTGGCCAATAAAATTGAGTAAGTAACCTTGCTCTAGTTTTAGCATAAGCCATGTGTCCTGCAAAGGGTATGTCATGAGCTATATTCAATGCTTGCTTGCGGTTTTCTAACGGTAGCACTGTTTGTTCTATAGTGCTGGAACCTTTGGTGTAGTACCGTGTTAGAATTCCGTTCTTGAGAGCAAAGTACCATTGAGCATTCTTTGCTACTCGTGGCTTTTGGCCTATAAGTTTAAAATACTTTTGCAGAGATCGATCGGCTTTCTGAGATGTTATAAACGTCTCCCTAGTTGTCTCAGGAGATGTTACAACAGGACTTACTCGTTGTAAAGCCTCTGTTTGATCGATTCGATCTTGCATCTGTGCAGTAGATCGAGTTACTGCGTTTACTACATTACAACGATCATTCTCATCACACATTGATGTTACATTCACACAATTACATGTATGTTCTGGCATAGCCAGGTTGGTATTTGTACATTCAATTACAGGTGGTAATACATCATGAATGGTGATTGGTGATGAAGGTGAAGTGGTAGTATCGATATTACAACTGACAGATGATGTATTGATGTCATGTGGTATGTCATTCACTTCCGGAAGGTTTCCAATGATAATATCACAGCAAGGATTGGTTAATGCTGCGCATTTCACCTTTCCTGTAAGGAATGGTGTAGTTATATATGCCCACGCAAGTGGATATTTCTCTATGTTCCCTGAGAATGTCCTGCATGTGACATATTTACCACTATATTGTGTTGGTAAAATATAATCTCTCTTTACACCAATGAGAGTACTCCCGCTATCACGTAAGACTGTGGCAGCTTTACCATTAACATACCCCTGGTGTATGTTTAGTATACCTTTGGAGTTTACTACCGAATTGGCCTCCTCACTGGTAATAGGTATAGAATGGCCGCATGTTAACACGCCATCCTCATGAAATTGATCACAAATGGTACATTTTTCCTGATGGAACACTTCAATGGAGTGTGCCGAGTTTACTGGGTGATCTTGTACACTTTCATCTTCTGACGAAGAAATGTCAAACATGGCTGCATTAGCCCTTTTTGTCATTGACTTGGCTTTACAATCTTTACGCCAGTGACCAAAAGCCTTACAAAGGTAACATTTTGTAAGTTTTTTGTAGTTCTTCCTCTCTTTCTCTTGCTTAGAAATGTAATTATGCAAGTAAGCAGTGTACCCAGGATGTTGGTCGCACATATCATGCTCATTGTGTGCATAGTTGCAATATTTACACTGATATAATTTCTCTGCAGTTTGCCTATAAGGTCTTTGTTTGCTATTTGACCCTGCCTGATATTTGCCATATGTAGCTGCTGCTACAAAGTCTGTGCTGGTCAGACCACTAGAGAAACAATGCTTATTGGCTGCAAAATAACCAGAGCCACGCCTTTCAATCTGTTGAACACTTTCACACTGACATTCCAACAAAAATTTAGAAAAGGGAGCTGGGAGAGATGCAATAATCTTATCTCTCAACATAAGGTCAACCAATTTATCATAACTTCCATTTACTTTAGCTGCTGACAGCCATTTAGAAAAAATATTTTGAATTTCTGAGATGTAATCAGAGAACGTGTGTGTTGGCTTAGGAGACAACTTCCTAAACTGTTCTCTATAACCTGATTCATCTAGCAAAAAATGTGACATAATTTTTGCTTTAATGTAAAGATAATCTTCTTTCAGGTCATTTGGGATCGACTCTATGACTTTAAGAGGTTCCCCAGAAAGACTTCTTACATATACTATCCCCCATTCAGGTTTTGGGATTTTGTAATGATCCATAACAAATTCAAAATTTTGGGTGAATGCTGCTATGCAATCACCTGTGTTGTAACTTTTGATCAGACCTTGGTACTTTTTATGAGGTTGATCTTTGTCTGTTTCTTTATTCACTTTCTCTTTAGAACATTCAGCTTTAAGTTGTTCAATTTTCATTTGTGTTTCTTGCTCCTCTTTCTTACTTTGTGCTAAGATCTCAGCTTGCCTCACTGCAGCTTCTGATTGTGCTTGTTGAAGCTTTAGAGCAGCATCTGATTGTGCTTGTTGAAGCTTCAAAGCAGCTTCTGATTCCTTTAGAGCAGCTTCTGATTGTGCCTGTTGAAGCTTTAAAGCAGCTTCTGAGTCTGCCTCTTTACTTTTAAGAGCAACTTCTGATTGCTTTAATGCCCTTTCGGCCGCTCTCTCATCCCTTTCGGCCGCTCTCTCATCCCTCTCACTAATTTGCTCTTGTTTTAAACAATATTCTGCATATTTATTTTCACTCCAGGCTCTCAATTCCTCACCAGACATATTCAATTTTAAACCCATTTCAATGCACTCGTTCAAAGAAGACATGATGAACAATAGGTATGATGGAATAAATATAAACAAAATTACTTATGATGTTAGTAAGTTACAAATATTTATAGCACAGTTAATGTCCAAAGCCAGACTAACGAAAGTATAAAGAAAGCTGGGAAAAAAAATTTTATACTCAAGTAATCCTTGGGTACTGTGCTGTTCAGTGGTGCTCGAAATCACACTGGAACGTCTTTCGGGTTGACGCACAAAAATTTTTTTGAAGTTCACCAGACTCAGGTAAAGTTGTCACAAAAACCCTGTACTTTTTAAACTAAACGAAATTAGAACGTTTGTAAATGTATGGTGTGTGTAATGTCACTAAAGTCTGTAAAGGTTTGTATGCTGTCAAGTATTATTGTTAGTCGTTACCACTTTCAACCACTTTCACGCTCACACTACCTCTACTCAATGACATTCAAGGGCACGGCCGCCATTTTGGATTTTAGGTACAAAATTTGTTGAATTTAGTGCTAAGTCTGAAGACGCCTCGGTTGGCTTCAAATAATATCTTCACACTTATAATTTAATTAAATCAACTCTATTAATTCGTTACTTTACCTTAATCTATGACTTGCGCACTTCTATCGGCATGTTCACATTCGCTTCAAACTCGGACAAAAAAAATTTATACGTTCGCATTTGATTCAAAACCCGGACGAAAGCCACCACATTCGCACTTGTCAGAGACTTGCATAACACAAGACTAGTAGCTCGTTTTCTGGCAAGTGTGAAGTAATATCAAACTATCAAATCACACGAAGCGAATATCCGAAAGTATTATTCACACGTTTTATTAACGCGCGGCACTTATAATCGCACAAACATCGCGCACTGACAATCCATAGCAATCATTACGGCATTAACAATATCACTACAATACATAATAATACATGCAAGCAATAAACATCTCACTTACACGTCAAACTCTTCAAGCATTCGAACCAGTCTCCCACTGTCATACAGGCTAGCTCTCAAGGCAGATTCAAACACCTCTCGCAAACCCATGCGACCTCTCCATTCGACAACCTCAACCCGTCTGCCAGTTCTGGCGTCCAACACGCTACACGCTCATGTCAGCTGCTGTCCTCTACACGGTTCACGGGGTGAACTCAATTGCTGTGCGTGGCTGCTTATCCAGGCGTCGGCAAAGACGCCGCGTTCTCTCTGCCGTGTTTCATATTACTCAGGGTTGCGTATTGTTATGGTGTCTGGCGTTGGTACAGACAACGCGTCGCAACCTCGGATGTGAGACCTTGACAGGCACCCAATCAAATTATCTGACTGTTCCGAGATTGTTGTACCGATTCACTTGTTTAAGAATACTCCCATTTACTTGTATATTACATTGTGACATTTCTCTCTTCCTGGTGACCTCCATAATCTTTGACTTTCATACAGTTTAATTCTAACCATAGTTGTTCATTGTGTGGAACGAAGGCATCAACTAAACTTTGCATATCCTGCTCATTGTCTGCATTCATCACTGTATCATCCGCATAGCTACTGTTATTGATGTTATGTCCGCAAATGATGATTCCTCTCATATGTAATGTTATTGATATTGCCTGCCTACCTCAATGATGATTCATCTAATATCTAGATTTCCCAAGATATACGACAGGACCTATCAAAAATAGATGGCGGAATGTGATAAGTACGGAGGTCATATCACAGTTATGACTGAATACCGAGACAGTGATGAGCAGACGAAGTAAAGGGTAAGATACGGGTGTATTTTGTCACCACATTATCGTACTCGACAGAAAACTAAGATAAAATAAGTTACATGTTTTGCGACTGACAGTCATTGCAGCTGAATACCTCAAACGAAGGCCTGTCTTTGCTAGGATCAAATATAACTCCAGCATTATGGCAAACATCAGCGACTGTCGTTTTTTTACTTCTATATCAAAGACGAACATCGACATCCTCTGTTTCTTTGCTCCATTAACAGTCTGTACGACTATATCTGCTATCATTATGAGGCACATGTATTTGTGCCTGCCAAAAATATTAACTTGGTATACTTTGTATACGAATGGTTCATGACCATTGGTTATTGCACTTGATATATTACCCGTGTGTAGAGTGCACTTCCTTTATGATATTATCTACCATATGAAATCACGTTTTATAATTCTAAAATATCCAAATTATTTAAATGTATTTATAAGTTGTGATCAGAGAGGCTATACTTTTAATTATATATTATGCTATACCTTCCTCAGACGAAATATTTCCTGTACACAGTCTTTATTTTATTCCAATAAATTATTTCTCTTGTCTCCCTGTTTAATAATGAGTTTTCAATTTTTTCCCCTTGATATTAAGAATGTGAAATAGAGTTAGTAGGGGCAATTCTTCACCAAGTGGATAGTTTTAAATATATAGGGATATTTATAAAATCATATGGAAGATGCGCAACAGAGATCAAGAGTAGAATAGGGCAAGCAAAGGCTGTATTTAAAAAAAAAAATGAAGAATATCTTATGTAATAAGTCGCTATCATTCAATGTAAGAAAGAGAGCGATGAGGTGCTATATAGAACCAGTTTTGTTGTATGGCTGTGAATCTTGGAATATAAATGAACAAATTGGGAATATATTGGAAGCAACATATATGTGGTTCCTTAGACGAATGTTGCGAATTCCTTGGACTGCCAAACTAACTAACGACGAATGCCTTAAAGAGGTTGGCGAAACTACAACATTATATACAACAATAAGAAAGAAACAAACAGGTTTTTTGGTGGAAAGATCGAGGGGAAGAGAGGCAGAGGCAGACCACGAGAGATGATGCTGGATGGATTGCGACGGTGGCATGGAGGGATATCTACGACAGAGTTGATCCGGAAAACAAAGGACAGAGATCTGTGGAGAGTCATGAACGCCTACGCCAGTCGGCACCGCACTTGATGATGATATTAAAAATTCCTATATTCCTATATATATATACACACACACACACACACAAGCTGACCCGGCCCGGCTTCGCCGAGGCCCTGGCGGGGATCTGTCTGTCTGTCTGTCTGTCTGTCTGTCTGTCTGTCTGTCTGTCTGTCTGTCTGTTTGTCTGTGTGTCTGACCCGGCTTCGCCCAGCCCCTGATGGGGAGCATCTCATTTAATTAACACAAGTAGTCATATAAGTTCCCGTTCCCGAGTGTCTGTCTGTCTGTCAGTCTGACGACCCGGCCCATCTGGCTGTCTGCCTGCCTGCCTGCCTGTCCGTCCGTCTCTCCCACCCTCTCTATCTATCGGGTAAGATCTATCTATCTATCTATCTATCTATCTATCTATCTATCTATCTATCTATCTATCTATCTATCTATCTATCTATCTATCTATCTATCTATCTATCTATCTATCTATCTATCTATCTATCTATCTATCTATCTATCTATCTATCTATCTATCTATCTATCTATCTATCTATCCATCTATCTATCCATCTATCTATCTATCTGTCTGTCTGTCTGTCTGTCTGTCTGTCTGTCTGTCTGTCTGTCTGTCTGTCTGTCTGTCTATAGCCAGGGGACGTAACCTAAGATATATCAATGCTACCAACAGTTATGTCCCTTTATATAAATTTTCTTATGTTAAGTCGTGTAATTTAATTATTAAATTTTAGTAAGTAAATGGCTGATTCTACACTTAAAAAACTATGACAGTTGGTTGCACGGGAATAAAAAGAAGACGTGTAGAAACAATTTCATCTCAATCGGATGGACCGTTATCGAAAGAGTCCAATACATCCTCATCCCACCCACCCACATACATACATTCTATTTTATTGATATAGATATGAAACCAGGGCCGTGCCTGCTATAATACAGAGAGGCTGTCGCATCTGGCGGCGCCGTAAGAAAGGTTTGGTCGGGGTTGAGGGGGGGGGGGAATGCATAAATCAAAATACAATTTGAACTGTTTAATAACTCAACATCTCGGTACTTCGAAAAGAAATAACATTTAAGGCGGCATTTCGAAGACTTGCATCATACTGAGAAAATCTACCACCCGGCCATGTATGAAACATTAAAATGATTCAAATGAGTTACAATATTCATAAGAGAAATAACGGCTGCAGCAGGATGTGTCAAAAAGAAATAACAACAGTTAAGCACGTGTTACTCAAGCGAAAAAGTGAGATATACTAAACATTTAAAATGTCATTAAAAATACACCATATACCTTACAACGAACTCCACAATGGTGAACATGCGCTATAAAAAGGGGGAAAGTGGGGAATTGTAAAATATAACAACATAAAATATTAAAATAACGTGTCAAAAATAATTGTGTCTATGACTAAATTCTCCAATCAGTTTATGGTTTTTATTTGTTTCTTGTAGAACTTGGTCATTATTTTATGTCTGTCTATGGTATTCTTCCGTATTCGTTAATGATGTTATGCCCCCCCCCCCAAATGATGATTCTACTCATATCTAAAGCTTTTGATGTCATTTCCCCCATTTGTGATTCCTCTCATATTGTGTACAAAGAAGTCGGAAAAGAGGAAGAACACAACGTAGATTGACTTGACTTGAAAAACAACAATTCCAAATTCGGTCTTGTTCAAACTGTTTCTTTCAGCTGTGGTTATTGTGGAAGTCCGTGTTTTTTGTATGTGTATTCACCCTGATTCTTGTGCCATGCCCTCTTATGAGTTGGTCCTGATCCGGACTGGTTTTATTTGCTTTTGTGTCTGTGACGTCAGCTTTGGGGTTGGTGGCGGCTGTCTTGTGTGCTCGTCTCCTCTGGTGGTGTGTGTTGTTAGTGACGGCTGCTATAACAGTGCTAGAGGACAACAAGGCCGCTGTATGTAGTTGATGGTGCGTGTCTATAAACGACAAAGTCAATTTTAACAATTCATCCGAGTTTATTGGCATCAACTTGTAAAGTACTGTACAGATGAAATCATACACGACTTGTCCAACTCGGCGGCCGATGGAAACTGTTTACGTCAACGCGTGAGCAGCCCTAGATCCCTAACTACCGGTGCTCACGCGTGTACAAACATATTTCCCCTTGTTTTTGCACACCATCTATTAACTCATTAACTCCCTAACAGAGATGGTGCTCTGTTATATTCCTTCCTATCCTCAACAAGACTTTTTCTTGAAAAGTCTTAATCCCTAGCCTACTTACCTAATGTACTTCTCCCAACCCGCTTACTCATCTTAAACTAGCCCCCTCTTACCCAGTGAGCTTTAGTTATTACTCTTTCTATTCCTACGAGTCTACTTGTCTACTTATATCTTATAGCCAACCGCTATGTTTCTTCACAGTCCTTCGTGAAGTTATACTTCTTTTTCGTTTATGTATATAACCGTACAAGATTTCATTTTCTAAAACAGTTTATAAGGAATCTATCTAGATATTTCATTTCATATATACATATGTTCATCAAAACCGTTGGTATATAAACACAATTGGAAATTTGTCATGCGTTATGCAACCTCTCATATTCTCTCGACATCAACAAAACAACACGGGATAGAGAGAAAAATGGGGTGCGCACCCAGAAGATATAAAGAAGTAGTCAGAAAGCAATCACATTTATCCTCCCTTGCAATCACAAAAACTTTATAAATAAAGTTTTACAAAAGCATCTTATAATCCATGAATATATACTTCTGTTTGTTAAAAAATTAAGTCAGTATCTTATAATCCATGAATATATATTTCTGTTTGTTACAAATTAAGTCAATGAAAAATTTCTTCCTTATATACTCAATATTAAAACTTGTAACATTTGTGCTGCCACCCACAACCATTAATGACTATATTTCCCATGGCTCATGTTCAATCATGATTAAACCATAAAAATAATATTGACAATGTTCATTTCTTATGAACATACTTACTAATACTATATCTATGTTCCATGCTGACAAGCACAGCGCTCTTTTTAAACAAATTAACGCTGCTTAGCACAGCTCCTATATTAACCCCCTTACATCCCATTATAACCATCTTTGTTCATGGACGTATCCAACTTCGTACTAAACTATATGTGCTGCTATCTACAGCCGCATTACTGTCACCGCCATTTACTTATATTCCTATTTTGGCATTGTATTCCCATTGATGCTGACTAATGCAGCTCCTTTTTATACCACCCATAGACGTTACCCACGTTAACTTCTTCTTTATTAATATAACATGGCATCCAATCCATGTATTTTCAATTAATGCTGACTTAATGCAGCTCCCATTTCAACCTCCCAGAACCATATATTTCTACAAATTTTTATTTATGTAGGATCCATTATAAACCCCGTCATCCAAGCATGGCATTTAATTCATGTGTTTCTAAACTACATGTAATTAACCCCCCATATTCCAAACATTAATGCTGACTGGCGCAGCAGCCTTCTTACTAGCATAAGGCCGAATTTTATAATACTCATGTTTACTAAAACTTATTACTCACAAGGGAAATATGTCTCTCTTCTAGTCCACAGTCGTTTGTTTGCTATTTTCTGAACGAAGGGTTCTCCATAAAGCCCCGTCCTATTGCTTTCACCAATTCTATACTCAGAACAAAATAATAACAATTTTCTTTTCAACTAAGTCTTAACAGTCATCAAGTTAATGTGATGAATTCAAATAAGTCAAAAATACTGAAACCACAAGTTACAAAAGTTATTAACCAAGTGTAACTCAAACAAAACTCTTTCCCCCAATTTTGTCATATATGGGTTTATCCCCAACATAATATACATAGTCAAATTATCACCAATTTAAATCAATACAAACATGAACGGTCTCTTTTAAGGACCGACCGTATACTCTTAAAGGAAAAAACCACAAGACATCTTATCGTAAAGTCAAATAATAACAATTTTACAAAACTAATTCAATCGAAATAATATACCATACTATACATAATGCCATGAACTATACTTTAAATCTACGAAAATTTAACTTAGCACATTATTCTGTGATCTACAGCTACTGTATATAAGAAAACTGCCTGTCTTCCAAGACAGGTCACGCACTTTAAATCCTCCTTAAATAATAGTAAAAAAAAGCTTCTCCTGCAATCTGCAGACTATCCTATCAACTTATTTACCATATCTCCACTTTTTCAATAATGCAAGATTTCTCTCTATAATTGCCATTTCTACATCAATGTCTTCATTGACCCGAGGAGAACTCAAAATATCTTCTTTCATACTACTATTTTCGCTTTCATCAGTTTCCGATTTTTCATCCATATATTGTTCTTCTGTGCTTACATTCTCGGCGGCCTCTAATTTTTTTCTTTCTATATCTAAGCTAATTTGTCTATCTTGGTTTCTTAATGATATTTCCAACAGTGGCATATCTTCATCACTTGATGAATTTTCCCTAATTCGCTTTTGCCTTTTAACTTCTCTATCTCTCTGTCTCGCTATCCTCCTTTTTACTGCTTGTCTGGTATTTTTAAATGGTGCTGTTACCTCTTCCTCCATATATTCAACACTATTATAATCATCATACGTATTATTTTCTTTCTTCATAAAAGTTTTAGGTAGTGTTTCCGCTTGTTCGTAAGTATCATCGTAAACTGGTGTTGTCATTACTTGATTTTGTACCGGATCTTTACCAAAATCTGAGGGTATCGTATATTTAACTCTTCTGACGAGTTGTCCATCTGAGTATAACCCGTCTGAATAATAATAATAATAATAATTATTATTATTATTATTGCTTCCCTTATCTTCATCTCGTCTTAAATGCTCTACATGTGAACGTGCTACATGTCCTGTTATTTGGTTCTTGATAGTATATGATACTGGACCTAATTTTTCTAAAATGTAATATCCTGGGACCTAATGAGTATCAAATTTAGAGTTTCTTCTATGCTTTTTATAGTAAACTCTATCACCTACCTTAAATTCTTGTAGTTGTGTATTTTTGTCTGCGTACTTTTTCTGTCTTTCTCTAGCTTTAATTATATTACTTCTTAACCTTACAGGTGCCTTGTGCATTTCCTGTAAAATCATTTCTTGAAAATTCTCCCCCATATATTTCCGTCTGGGTTTTAACAGATTGTCAATTGGGAGTATTGGTTCTCTTCCGTATAACAGGTAAAATGGTGAAAATCCCGTCCCTTCGTTTTGGTGCGTTCGTATTGCCCCCAGTGCTGGTCCCAAATAGAGGTCCCAGTCCATATCATGTTCCTCTACATTTTTTGCTAATATATTGTATAACGTCCTATGTTGTCTTTCGTTTTTCGCATTCGAGGAAGGTCTATAATAAGAAGTTTTTATGTGGGCAATATTTAAATCTTGTAGTAATTTCTCAAACTTTTTGTTTACGAATTCCCTTCCATTATCTGTGAGTACTGTCTGTGGGCAACTAAACCTTGGTATATATTCTTGTAGGAAAATATTAATAACAGAATAAGCGCTCTTATCTGGAATTAGATACATTTCTGGCCAGAGGCTATAGCAATCTACAATATGAAGTAGATACACATTCCCCGATAACGTTTTTGGATGAGGACCTGAAATATCTAAACTCACCTTCTGCATTGGGAACTGAGGAATATCCGTATCTTGTAAGGGGCATTTAATTGTTTTCATATTTCTTAACCTACATTTCTCACACTCGTCAATGTACTTATAAATGCTTTTAAACATATTTGGCCAATAATACTTTTTCTTAAGAGCTTTGCACAATTTATCACGGCCAAGATGTCCATTTTCGTCATGATATGCTCTTAAAACCTTGTTTTCTAACTGTTTCGGAATGTATTTCCTCAATTCTGCCTCCTCAGTTTTTTCATTCATATAGTATAACTGTCCATCTTGCTGCAATTCAATAAAATTCTTTTTGAAAGTGTTTTCGGCTGTTTCTTTCAACTTGTGTTTAATTTCTATTACTTTCGGATCTAGTTCTTGTTCTTCCTTCATATTAAAATGTGGTACTTCACACTTTCTAGAGCTGTGTGATTTCTAATGAATAAAACTTTCCTTTTGATGACAAGCTGCTAAAATAAATTTAAATACTTGCGATATCTCAGACGATATTCCAGGCTTTTATTTTGATTAGCCGATAATTTATCACGGAACTTTACAGACGGGGTTATATATTATATGCAATATCTATTTACTTTTATGTGTTGCCTGTTGTAATAAAAATGTTTGGCTGGTAAATTATAATATCAAATACAGTTTTTCCGTAAAGTGTGGATACACAGAAATATTGGATATTGACTCAACAAATAAGGAGTGAATGTACCGAAATTTAAGACAATGTGGATTTATGTTTTCGAGTTCACGGAAATTTTGTGAAACGCATCAACTTTTAAATTACAAATGATGGAAATGATTTTGAAGACGTTATTTGAATAAAACAAGTTTCATTTTACCCACGTATCCAGACTGTACGGACTGGACACCCTGTATAGTCGTCGAACTACTGTAATGGCCCGAGAAACAGGTGGCAGAGAGATTCAGGCAACAATCCCTTTCAAAATAATTTTACAAATGTGGTTCATTTGGTCACACGATTATTAATCTGAGGCTGGGATAGTCCCTACTTATAACTTCTCTTATGAGGTTGAACAGGGTACATATAATGGGGAAATGAAAATTTAATTGCAGTATTGTTATGCTTGTTTGCATAAAAACATAGTTTGTCTAGCACATTTACAGGTGCATGATATATATATATATATAATGAAAAATTAAGATATCTTCAAACACCCACTCACTGCTCTCTTAACTCTACACCCATCAATGTATATGATTGCATCGCCGCCTGTAAGTTGTCTTCTGTCAGCCGCTACACTGACACTAATGTCACACTCGCTGTCTATTCTCGAAACACTTCATCCGGTGTAACAGTATCTCTGTGTAATGATTCTTTTAAAATACCACGAGCCAATGTTCTCCACGAGGTCACCTGCCTTTACTCACACATGCGGTTTTTTTTTTTTGGTCAGCTTCTGCCATTCCAGATCTGCTTCTCTTAAACCAATGTCCCTTGGTATCATTTAAGTGAACTGTGATAGCGGTGGTATGAGGGAATATTATCAGCAGAGTTGATCCAGAACATCAGGAACGATATCTGTGGAGAGACATGAACGGCTACGACAGTTGGCAGGACACATGATGATGCTGATGATGGTCACTTATTCCTTCGTGCACTCACACCTACATCATGTGATGCTGGTTTTTATTCATATACCCACATTGTGGGTGTCAATTGCTTCTGCTTCACATGGGTAGGAGTTGAAAGGCACCGACACAATTGTACATTAGCATGGTGGTCCCTGGTGCAATAATGTGTTGTTCAGTTCCAAGAACCCCACGAAGAAGAATATGTCGTCTATATAGGGCAGTGTAATCTAGTTCACGATCTACCAAGACCATATGCATCACAACATATCGTAGTTACCTCTGTTGTATGCTTACTCTACATACACAGTTGCCATTATAGGAGGATCTTTCTCTGAACCTCCATACATACCATACAATGGACAGTGATGTACAGACCAAATAAGGTTTACGACACAGATGCGGCTTGTTACCGTATTAGAAAGAAAACTTAGGTAAAACATGTTAACTGTTTGGCGACTGAATGTCATTCCAGTTGAACACCTCAAACGGCGACTTGTCTTTGCGAGGATCAAACGTAACTGCAGGGCTAAATCAGCGCCTGCCGTAACCACTTGTGTATACAAGACGAACATCGATACCATCTGTTTCTTCGCGCCATTAAACTTCTCTACGACCATAGTTTCATCAGTAGGCACATGTATATGTGCCTGCCAAAAATATTGACTTTAAGCTATATTTTATTACTGCAAGTGAACAGATATTGCCCTGGACATATTAACCCACACGTAGACTGCACTTTGTTTGATATATTATCTACCACGTGAAGTCACATACAGAAAATATAAAATCACAATTTTTTAAATTAACTGTAGTGGCTTTGGTTCATGAAAGCAGGCTACTTCCTTAGATATGATGCTATCCTGTCTTCGAACTGACTATTTTCGTTACACAGCCTTCATTTGTACTCCAATAAAATATGTTTCTATTTTGTCTCCCTTGTTGCTTAATATCATACTTGTTATTTATGTCCCTTGATGCTATGATTTCCTATTTTATATATTTCTACTTGTCTATCGCCGGTCTCTCTGGCTGTGGGGTTACAACACTTTCTCTCTGTAATCCCGTTTATCACGCAGAGTCTCGCAGCGGAGCGAGAACTGAGGTGGTTCGACCCCCGCTCGTGACTTGCGGATACTGAGCTGGCCGCTCAGAAAGCAATGGCAAACTACTGAGCGTAATCTTGCCAAGAGATCAACAGACAGCTGAAAGATGCTGCTGTTGACAGCTAAGTCCTGTAAAAGGATACGCAAAACATTTAACATTTAACTTGTCTATCTATAAAACATTACAATGATTGAAACGAGTTGCAATATTTATATGGCAATGAGAAAATCTGGCAGCACAGAATAACATTGGTGAGTATTGACAATTACATCACATTATCTTAAGTCTGTACTTTCGGGTTGTATTTCCTGTGATTGCCTTCCTCCACTATTATACTTCAGGGATGGTGGTCAATGCTAAGGTGTCTCAGGATCATCATCATGATCATATGCCATGCCGATAAAGGTGGGCTTCATGTTTCGTCATCTCTTACGATCACCAGAGTCACGGCCATAACATGTGCCCAAGCTAAATAGATATTTTCCACTCTGCTTTCCCATTGTTCTTTGCCATTCAAACTAGCAAGTTGTAACAAAGTTCTTTATATGATCTTTTCTCGTAGAGTGGAAGAAAAGCTGAAATGTTCGCGTCTAATTTCTCAAATTAGTTTACGATGTTTATTTGATACTTATAGGTCATGTTCATTGGATATTCTGTCTTTCCGTGGAAGTCTGCCCATTCAAACATACAGGTTCTAATTGTAGCACTTCAACAATCTTTTTCTTATTGCATTTGACATATTTCTATTGGTCACTATGCATTCCATCTTGCAAAAGGTTACCATTGTCATTGTTATTTTTGTCGTACTCTCTTCAAGGCACATCCCGTAATATATTATAACAGTTCTGAGATAGTTGTACCCATTACTGTGCTTATGAATGCTGTGAAGAAATCCGTTACTATCAGATCTGCTGAATGTCTTCATGTCATCATTCCCATGTGCCATCCTCTTCAGGAACTTTACCGATAAACTATTGAAAACTCCACTCATAAGTGGTAAGATTTTTAAAAATTCTAATTAAACATTATTTTGTTAGACATTTGGCCCGGTCTCCATGAATGCAGTGAGTGCGTGGAAATTGTATTCCTATCTAGATTCTATTCTGATCATTGTGCGTGTGATTGTCTGCGTTTTATTATATCGCTCATTGTGTATGTGGTTATCCAGAAAGAATGAATGATATGTGCCTAAAACGCCATGCTACGTTCGTTACAGAGAATCTATCTCCTTGGATCCTGTTATGCTTGCTTGCTTGCTTGTGTTCGTTGGCTTGAGCTCCAACGAGAAGTCCTGTATGTCGGATGAAGGCATCCTGTTGTCCAGCATCAGTGTGATGCCATACAGGACCTGAGGTGTGCGTGAGTATCCGTTGTCCCATTTCTGGCTTATTGGTGTGCAGACTGGTGGTTTCTCGCCATACAGGCAGACACTCTCCGACTTCGGAGGAATCGGTGATCCTCCTGATTTAAGCCAGGACCCCGAAGGAATCTGCTGCCCAGGACGCTCGACGAGGACACGTCAGTAGGTCTTGGCCAGTGTATAACCCGGTCTTGGTGCCTTGGAAACACCTCTGCGTCCCGATCCTGTTATAAATATTACTATTTGACAGTATGTTACATTCTGACCTTTCTCTCTTCTTAGAAACGAACATAAGCTCTGTCTTCTTACAATTTAATTATAATCCTAGTTGTTCACTGTGCACAATAAACGCATCTACAAAATGTTGCATATTGTGTTCGTTGTCTGCAATCAAAACAGTATCATCTGCATATCTAATATGTTCACATGTATGTCCCCAACGGATATTCTCTAATTTCTTCTAAATGTGTAATAACATGTTCATTGTTTAGGGGGCGGCAAGTGGGGTGGGATGTAGATCTGGAGACATTACATATCTCTCCAGCACATCTTAGTAGTATTGTATGAGCATTTGCCATAAGTTTTGCTTTGCCGCACCGAAAAAATCGATAACATATTTCCTTATGTAACACTGGAAAGCTGACACCGATTACGTCACAAACTATGTCCTCAATTAAGGGGCAGAAAACTATTGTATGAACAATCGATATATTTTCTTAAAGTGGCGGTTATGTTGTATTATTTCATTCCTTGGGGGTGGTTTAATTAGTATCATAATCTGTGTAAACATATATTTAGACGGCACAACAAACATGGCAATGAAAACATCAAGAAATCAAGACAGTGTTAGCGATGCAAATCATGCACATCTAGCAGAATAAGTTTTATTCTCTCGGGGGGGGGGGGGGGGTGGAGGGGAGGGAGGGAACTTGGGGGAGTGATGGTCTAATGTCCGCCCTGTAGTGAGACATCGATTCTCCTTGCTTGATATGAAACCAATCTTGTGTCTCGCTATCTATTCTAACCCCAACTTGTTGGTATAGAGCAGTGGTTCTCAACCGGTGGGGAATCCCCCCAGGGGGGAATTTTATGGT
>OY992888.1:62403062-62445562 GCA_963921405.1 Cepaea hortensis | reverse complement strand
CTTAAATATATTGTGGTAACTGTTGCTTATATGCCAATATGTTTCCTTAGAAACCACGCTATACTTTCTTCGAAATAACTGTTTGAATTACACCGCCTTCATTTATACAACCATGCATTATTTTTCTTATCTCCCTTGGTGCTAAAAGCAATATTTCTTTGTATGTCCCTTGAGACTTTGATTTCCTATTATACAGCTTTCAACATTTTTTCCTATGAAACATTACAATAATAAAAAACGTGTTGCAATATTCATAAGGCAATGAGGAAAGTTTAACTGTTCTATTTGTCTCCTTCAATATGTGCCACATTTTGTACCTGCAAATGTTTTCTATAAAAGTGTACCTTATATGTACTGTGATGGCAACTGGTCTAGGATCGAAGTCCCGACAGGCGGGCAAGTAGAGCATATCTTTGCTGATCTTGTAGCTTCTACAGCTTGCCTTGTTCCAGATGTATTGGTGTTACTTTTGCTCTGGGGTAAACTAGGCAGGTCGAGAGATGAGGAATCATGCTGCATGAGCACCACGTGGTCTCTGCATTCCAGCCACACCTTTGTGCTTTGGAGAAATATAACTCCATCCCTGGACTTGTTTTGAATGAAATCTATAAAGCCGGTCTCCCTGGCTGAGGCGTTAGCGACTTTCTCGGTAAAGCCGTATACTCTCGTGAGTAACGTGACGAGCGTGAGAATCGGTGGCGCTTCTCTCCTCGTCGGTAACTTACGGGGTATGTGAGCCGGCCGTTCAGAAGGCAATGGTAAACTAATGAGCGTAATCTTGCCAAGAAATCAACAATCAGCTGAAATATGCTGATGTTGACAGCGAAGTCCTGTAAAAGATATACGAACAAAAAAATGTATAAAGAGTTACATGCAGATATCGAATACGAATACTTTAAAGAAACGTCAACACCACTTCAATCGGGACAAGGTCGTGCGTTCTCAGTCTCTCCTTGGACATGACGAAGAGGGTCGATGCCGAGTGCTGGTGTTGAGATGGTTAGCCACATACGGGAATCTTCCTCGTCTGTGATCATAGCAATTTGTTCCATACTGGACATTTCTACAGCTTTAATATAGAACATGCATCAAGAGATGTATCAAAATGCACGATTTTTCAGTTATTGCCTGCAGTTTATCTCAATTGCCCTTCTTCCTGAAACAATTATGAAAGAAAGTGATAGAAGGGCAGAATGTTAGACGAGCCTGTGTGCCAAATTCGTAACCCTTTGACAGTAAATCTTTTTCGTTCGTTCTTCTGTTTCTAGGCTATAATTGCTTTTGATGCCCCCATGTCAGCCCTCTCATTTTTCCATGTCTAGGATGCTAAACCATGTCAAGTTTCCGAAAACAGTCACTGCAAGGAGATGAGAGAAAGACGTAGTGACAGAGAGAGATAGACAGTGTTACGGGAAAAGACTTATAGATAGAGCGCGACAGAAATATTAACCGAGAGAGACATAGAGACAGAAAGTAGAGATTGACAGAAACATTAACTAAACGACAAAAAATAGAGCTCGACAGAAAATATTGAAGAACTTTGTGACAACTGGCAAGATCGAGGAGAAGAGATTAAGGAAAATGCAGAGCAATAAATACCTGGGTGGCTTGGCCACATGGCATGGTCGTGACAAGAACTGTGTCTTGACCCACGATTCTGATGATCGAGTGAAATGGAGAATCATGATCGCCCACGCTTATCGGCATCGTACATGATGATGCTAACTTTACTGAAAGAAAGGTGAGAAATATCACTACAACAATCATAATCGTCATCATCATACACCTTGCTTATGGAAGGAGACGTTCATGTCTCTCCACAGATCTTCCTCCTTTGTGTAGTGAATCAGCTCTGGTACTGGCAATCCTCTACGGTACCTTCTTGGTCCTCCCAACAACATTTCTCTTGGTCTGTCTCTACAGACGTTCTACCAGGAGGCTCAGAGACATGGTGGTCACAGACGTTCTACCAGGAGGTTCAGAGACATGGTGGTCACAGACGTTCTACCAGGAGGCTCAGAGACATGGTGGTCACAGACGTTCTACCAGGAGGCTCAGAGACATGGTGGACACAGACGTTCTACCAGGAGGCTCAGAGACATGGTGGTCACAGACGTTCTACCAGGGAGCTCAGAGACATGGTGGACACAGACGTACGACAAGGAGGCTCAGAGACATGGTGGTCACATACGTTCTACCAGGGAGCTCAGAGACATGGTGGACACAGACGTTCTACCAGGAGGCTCAGAGACATGGTGGTCACAGACGTTCTACCAGGGAGCTCAGAGACATGGTGGACACAGACGTTCTACCAGGGAGCTCAGAGACATGGTGGTTACAGACGTTCTACCAGTGAGATCAGAGACATGGTGGACATAGACGTACGACCAGGGAGCTCAGAGACATGGAAGAATTTACTGACATCAGACAGTCACTGTACTAAGTGGCTTGCCATATGCGGTATTCTGTATGCAACTGCTTGTTTTTCTAGTGACTGCTGCTTCCATTGATGATGAACAGTAATTCTAGTGGCAGACTTGTGTTAGCATTCTGGCAGTGGCCATTTGCAAGATTGTATTTGTGTGTGTAGATACAAAGGTTGAGAGACAGATTGATAAATAGAGAAAGGGAGCAATGAATTGTAGGCTTGAGTCAGAATATACTTTTATACGTTATACTTTTACTATAAAAGTGCTAAATATCTTTACTTTTTTACTGAAGAAGTTGTACAATTCCATTCTTATTGAAGATAATCTGACATTGCTTTACAAAAAACAACATATATTTTATCACACCTTTCTTGTTGAAGGCAATTTATCAATAATTTTATGCAGTTTAAAAGAAAAGTAGTGCAAGGAAAGAAGCAGACGGAGGTTGCGATGACAAAGAAACTACCATAAGTCAAAGAGAAATGTGTGTGGAAGCCTGTCAGATTGTTGAGGACAGGTTCAGGTTAATTCATGGGTATTGAAATAAATTAACCTGCAAGAGAAGAATGTCATAAATGTAGACAGAAGCATTCTATATTTCATGAATTTTACATGGCAGTTAGTTTGCACTGTAAAGTAATGTAATGAAAAGAGTGATGCAGGATAACAGAAATAAAATATTAGATATCTTGGGAGGAAAGGGATGAAGTCGGCGGTAGTGTTTGTCATTGGCAGTGCCTAGACCGATATTGCTGTAGAGGTGCACAGTTCTTTAGTTCCTTCTTAAATATTTTAAGGACAGTGCTAACTGAGGTAAGGGTGATTATTTATTTCCACAGAATTGCTTTTGTTTACTAAGACTATGATTTTAATTCTAGTTTGCTTGGAGCAGCTAGTGTAGTGTTTTAAGCAGATATTTGCCCACTGAACAGCATTAGCAAAATCATATGAACTGTAGAGAGACATCAGCTGGATGAATAATTTGATGATGGTGATGTTTTCATGACTTTGTCTATATGAATAAACCATAATATGTTTGTCTTCAACAATGCCATGGCTTGTGTGTTGATTTGCGTGGTAAGGAAGTACATACATATTGTGCTAGCAAATGCAACAATGAGATGCATATGCTTGTAAAGGGCAATCATTAAACAAATGACAAATATGTGGGAACCAAGGGGAACCACCACACTAATTTCCCAAGAATTTGTTCATTGACAGTCACAAAACTTGGTAAATAGTAAGTCAAGTTGTAAAGGACTTCATAATGTCACATCTCATGGAATTATCTACTGATAACTGCTTGTTCTATAGTATTGATGCCATTTGTCCAATGACATTTGCCTTATTTCATCTATTTTTTAAAATCTCGTCTTATGATTTGCCATTTGATGATATTATACTTCCTAATTACTTGAAACAGGAAAAGCTAAAAATGAGAGACGTTTTAGAAAAATTTGGATTGGGAAATAGAAATGACGCAGGTGACTAAATTAATTGAATTTTGCACAGAAAATGGGTTAACGATGGCCAATACACTTTTTAAATAACACCCAAGAAGACTTCACATGGAAGTCCCGATGTTCTCCAGGCCTCCCTTCTCATCACATGACCGAAGAAAGCTGTCTCTTTCTTAATGTTGTATATAATGTTCTAGTTTCATTAGCCTCTTTCAAGCAGTCATTGTAATTACTCTGGCAGTCCAAGGAATTCGCAACATTCATCTCAGGAACCACATCTCTGTTGCTTCTAATTTCTTCTTAATTTGTTCATGTACATTCTAAGATTCAATGCTATAAGCAAAACTGGTTTTATATAATATTTCATTACTCTATTTCTTACATTCAATGATAATGACTTATTGCATAAGATACTCTTCATTTTCTAAAATGCGGCTTTTGCTTGCCCTATTCGGCTCTTAATCTCTGTTGTGCATCTTCCATCTGATGTTATAAATGCCCCTAGGTATTTACAATTATCCACTTGGTTAAGCTTCTATTTCTATGTCCCATTTTGGTGTCACCATTTTCTTTGATATCACCATTGTTACTGTTTTCAATGAGAGTGTTTTCTTGGCACTCTATTGTTGTTGTTGTTTGTCCATCAAGAATGATGATGACCATTCATTTCATCCAGTGGGGTTGAAGGTATGGAGCCGTGGGTTCTAAGATGGCAGATAAGGCCTATTTTGGCTAGAAATGTTCTTTGACGTTTCTGGAGGAGGATTTCCTGCAGTGGTTTTTCTGTCCTGCCTTTTCTTCACAGCTCTTGCAGTCCTGGTTGCCTCACATATGACTGCACCCTTGCGTAATGATGCACACCACGAATTTCGGTCTCTGGCTGCAGCCTCCCAGGTGTCATGATGAATTACAAAAGCCTTCAGTGAAATTTTCAGAGTGTCTTTAAAGCGTTTCCTCTGCCACCTTGGGAGCGTTTACCACAACGCAGTTCGCTGTAAAAAAATCGTTTAGGGTGCCTGTGATCTGGCATGCGAGTCAAGTGACCAGCCCAGCGAATCTGATTCTTCATCAGTAGAGTGTGGATACTGGGCATGGATCCTCTTTCTAGGACTTCAGTGTCTGGAATCTTGTCTTGCCATTTAATTTTCAGTAGCTTCCTTAGGCAGACTGTGTGGAAGTGGTTTAATTTCCTAGCGTGTCGCTGATAAACAGTCCAGGTTTCACAAGCATATAGCAGTGTGGATAATACAACTGCTTTGTAGACTTTTAGCTTTGTTTGCAGGCTTATTCCAGTTCTGTCCCATACATTCTTGTACAGTCTGCCAAAGGCCGCACTGGCTTTGGAGATTCTTGATTCACTTCGTCATCAATTGTGACAGCTTGTGACACAGTGCTGCCAAGATAGGTGAATTTGTCCACAACACTTAGTCTATGATCATTTACTTTGATATTCGGTACAGTGTGATTATTCCCTGGAGCTGGCTGGTATATAACTACAGTCTTCTCCAAGTTGATATTGAGCCCAAAGTTGGCACAGGCATGTGAGAAAGCTGAAACATTATGTTGCATGTCCGCCTCTGAGTTGGCGTACAGAGCGCAATCATCAGCAAACAGGAGCTCTCTGACGGTGTCTCTGTTAATTTTGGTTTTAGCTTTCAGCCTTCTGAGATTGAATAACTTTCCATCCATACGGTAGTTGATGTCTATTCCAATGTCGTCGTTCTCGAAGGCATTCATCAGCATGGCTGAAAACATGAGGCTGAACAGTGTTGGTGCCAGGACACATCTTTGCTTTACTCCATTGGTGACAGGAAAGGGTTCAGACAGTTCACCATTTTCCTATACTCTTGCCTGCATGCCATCATGAAATAGCCGCACTATTTGGACAAACTTTCGTGGACAGCCATATTTTGCCATAATCTTCCACACTCTATATTACCACAATGTCCAACAATTATTGTAGTTCCGTTGCATTATCTGCTAACAATACTGTGTCATCAGCATAGCGTATATTATTTATATTATAACCCCCAATTAGTATTCCTGGCGTCTCTTTGATCTCTCTCATTATTACTTCGCTGTATAGGGAGAAGAGATCCGGTGACAAGACAAACCCCTGTATTACTCCTAGCTGTATCTATTTGTAACTGCCCTCGTTATTTCTGTCGTGTCCTCCTTTAAAGTGTCGTCCCTGGAGTGAGGAGATCCGACACCCACATTATAATATTTTTTTTTTCCTTCTCAATATTCTGGAGAATCCACCAGCTTCCGTCCAACACACTCCACCAGCCTATGGACACCTTTTCCTATCACTCTCTCACTGTCGTACTATGCCCCCTTCTCATACTTCCCCAACGCAACATACTCAACAACTCTTGCTTCTAGAAATTAATAAAGAGTAATTTATTAAAATAAAAGTGTAACGTATATGAGACGTGTATGTGAAGAAAATGTGTGACGTGTTCTATAAAGTGTGTAGACTCTGACTCTCAGACAGCAACTCAGTCAGCTGATCACAGCAAAGATAGACCACAGCACGTTACGTCAGAACAAGTACGTCTCACCCGTTGCCGGAACCATCTTGCCGGATAATGCTTTGCCTCTGTAGACCTCTGGTAATCCAATTTCATGAACATCCGAAATAGACACCGGTGGTATTAACAGTTAATCATGGACCGGTTGCGCTCTACCCAATGTCCGTTCCTAATGTTCCTAAACAAACTGCACAAGTCTTTTGCAGTGTGTACGCAGTTAGTTAGTTAGTTAGTTAGTCGACAGATCATCCTCGTTGCACATCGAACCATTCAGTCCATAAGTGCTAATTACTAATGTTAATTGTTGCTGTACTAACACTAGGTACTCTTAGCCGGTTCTCGGTTCGTTACTACTGTCTAATGCTATGTGGTGCATCAATATGCATCACTCTCTTTGATGAATCAATTTCCTTCTAGCGTAAGTTATGTTTCTGTATGCAACTCTAGTGACTCTTGAACTGGTGTTCTTCCTAATGGGTTTTTTAATTCTTTCCCAAAACTTGTAGAGTTTCCTTGGATCTGGTAGGGAACCTAGGATAGAAACAACACATCTGGTTATAGTACTAGTCACTGATCCTTTCGGCTGAGTGTAAGCCTATCACCTTGCTTAATGATCTTTAGCTAACTAGAATTAGTCATAGAGCAGATTAGCTACCCACCTAGAGCCGAATCAGGCTATGACAAAGGAAAAATCAGCAAACAGAATGCGGAACCCCGCCCACCAGGGACACCTACGGGAAGATCCCAATTATCCCTCATTACTCAATTCTCAACTAGTAAAGCTTATCAACACTTCACTAATCTATTCTTAACTAGCAGAGTTAATATCACTATTCTACTCTAACTAGTTTCCACTAACAGTGCTAATCATCACACTATAGTTTAACAAGGCCACAGTCTATATTAATTAGAACTAATAGACTATATTGACTACCTTATGTAAAAACCGCCTCATTCCCGGGATGGCTACTACACTTTGCCATAACGGCACATGCTAGTTAATGTTAAATTAATCTAACACTGTAGAGCTCTCCCACAAACACGTCCATCATAATCCACGGTTCTTGGTCAACTCCCCCCTAGTTGATCCCAACTCGGGTTTATATGGCAAACTCCTAAAATTGGTCACGTGATATGGGTGACGTCCTGCAGGTGTTATTTGCGCATATCATCCATTGTCAGGAAACTATTTTCCTGGCTTAAGTCCTGTCAAAGTTGTCAGTAATAGTTTAGATTCTCAAAACAAGCCAGCGAGTTGCTGTCGAGTTCCAACAAAGAGTTTTCCTCAACAAGCTGTCAGTAGCAATCTGCCCCTCTGAGTGATGTCCGGAAACTATATGACATATGGACTGTTTACTTCCTTGCTGAGTACTTCCGTTTTCCATCTGACTTGTCAAAACGATGTATGATTCAGCGCACTCACTTCCTCCTCACTCACCACCAAATGTGTATATGGGCTGACCCCACGGCTTCCATTTGTATTCAAATGTTGACAACCTTGTCAAGGCGATGTCGGGATTCGGCTCCCGCACTTCCGACAGTGGCCAATCCGTCAACCAGATGTACAAGTACAACTGTTATTTCTGCCCGACCTGTTTTGGAAACACGTGTAGCCACAACTATGAATGTTTTCTCTGTATTCGTTGAAACCCTTGTTGCTTAGCAGATAGTCCGGTTAATCAAAAAATCCTCCCTAACAATTAGCTGGGTAAACGCACGGTTTCATTTTGTGACATAGGCCCCCTCTTAAGAGAGTAGTCCATCTCACTCTTCTCCACCGTGAGTTTAATCCAGATGATTCATTCTTCTTCTTCAGGAGCTGGGTGTCTTGATAAGAAATCCGCTCCAACATTTTCCTTCCCAGGAATGTACTCCACTGTGAAGTTATATGGTTGAAGTAACAACGACCACCGCATCAAACGGGCGTTGAGCTTCTGAGAAGTAGCCAGGAACATCAGGGGCTGATGATCCGACTGGACCCGAAACTTAACTCCATACAAATATGGCTGAAATTTTTGCACTGCCCATACGAGGGACAAGCACTCTCTCTCGACGGTTGAATAATTCCTTTCCGCCTGTAGAAGTTTCTTACTTGCGTATGCCACAGGTTTCAAAACCGAAGCATCGTCTTTTCCTTCCTGTAACAAAGCGGCTCCAATTCCAATCGCACTCGCATCCGTTCTCAACACAAATGGTTTGGAAAGGTCAGGGAGCTGTAATACAGGTTTGCTGACCAAGGCCTCCTTTAACTGACTATAGGCATCCTCACATTCTGGTGTCCAAATGATTTGATCCGGGAATCCCTTTTTCAAGGTTTCCGTCAATGGAGCTCCCAGTTCAGTGAAATGTGGGATAAATTTGTGGTAGAACCCACACAACGAGAGAAAAGATCGCACATCCTTCTTCGTTTTTGGCCTTGGTGCATTTCTGATTTTCTCCAGGTTCTTCACTTCTGGAACAATGTGTCCTGGAGTGATGGTGTGACCTAGAAATTCCAGAGTCTGGTAACCAATCATGCACTTGGTTGGACGAGCGGTAAGCCCTGCTTCCTTGAGCCTATTAAACACTCTCTCCAAGGATTGTAAGTGGTCATCCAAGCTGTCACTGGAAATCAGAATATCATCCATGAATGAGATGATGGACGGATCCTGTAACGGATCTAGTAAAGTCCTCATCATGCGTGTAAACACACTAGGTGCATTACTGAGTCCAAAGGGCATGACCTTGAATTCGTAGTGTCCACTGGGTGTACTGAAAGCTAACAGTGGTCGAATCTCCGGTTTGACTGGTATCTGATAGTACCCCCGACTCAGATCCACCTTTGAAAAGTACCGAGCCTTATGGAGCCTAGCGAATAACTGAGTTGGATTCGGCAAAGGTTCCACCTGAAACTGTGTATGACTGTTCAGAAGTCGGTAATCTATACACAACCTGTGTTCTCCACTTGGTTTGCGTAACAAAACTACCCCCGCATTGTATGGGGATGTGGATGGTGCAATCACGTCATCATCCAGCAGTTTTTGTATTTCCTCCTCCAGGGCCTTTTCTTTAGAGAATGGCACTGGGTAAACCTTTTGGCGAACAGGCTCCTGTGTGGTCAAAGTCATCTCGAACTCAACCAACCTCGTTCGTCCTGGTTTATCAGTCAGTATCTCCTTATGAGAATTGAGAACCTGGGTTATCCTTTCCCTCTCCTGGGAGGTCAGATCAGGGTTCACTTTCACATCCCTATAGGTTTCCTGGTGTACCAAGGGATATTCCCTGCCCTCGCTGGTTCCCACTTCCGTCTCCATTGCAACTGCCATTGCCATGAGGTGCGCTGCCTTGTCTCCGGGTCTCTCTTCGTATTTCCGCAAGAGATTGATATGGAAAATCTTCGACTTTCCCCGGATCCGGATTTGATAGTTGGTTCTGGATATCACCCTTTCCACGGGAAATGGTCCTTGCCAACCTATCTCCAGTTTGTTGTTTCCCGTTGGGAGTAGCAACAAGACTTTATCTCCTACCTCTAGAGATCTTTCTTTAGACCTACGGTTGTAGTAAGCCGCATGTCTTTTCCTGGCCTTTTTCAAGTTTTGATTTGCCAGAGTCCATCCCTTGTGGAGTTTTTCTTTCAGTTCCTCCACGTATTGATAGGATGAGATCACTTCTTCTGACGTCCCCTCTTCAGTCCAACTCCTCAACATGGCTTCCAACGGTCCTTTGATTGGACGACCAAACAGCAACGTAGCGGGTGGTAGTCCTGTTGAGCCATGAGGAACCTCCCGATAGGCAAAGAGTGCTGCTGGGATATATTCATCCCACCTATCAGGTTTTTCCTGCGCTAGTTTCCTGAGCATTGTCATCAACGTGCCGTTGAAACGCTCCACTTGTCCATTGGCTTGAGGGTGGTAAGGGCTGGTATGTATGTGGTTAGAGTGAAACACCCTAAATACCTCCTCCATGAGTTTTCCACAAAACTGAGATCCATTGTCCGTCAGAATTTGATCCGGAAAGCCTAATCTGGTAAAGGCCTCCATCAGTGCGTCCGCCACTCTTTTCGAGTCAATCGTGGTCAACGGTATAGCCTCACCCCACATTGTACAGCAATCCACCATTGTGAGTATATACATGTTCCTCTTCCTAGTCCTGGGAAGTGGACCCACGATATCGATGGCTACCCTCTCGAAAGGAGAGTTCATGATGGGCATCTCACCCAACATCACCGGTGCTGTCCAGTGTTTCGGTGCCACCCTCTGGCACTCAGGGCATGACTTCACATACCGACGCACATCATCTGTCATTCCCGGCCAATAGTAGTGGCAGGAAATCCGCTGCATGGTGGCGGCAATACCCATGTGTCCACTAAAGGAGATGGTATGCCCCATATGAAGAATCTGGGACCGGTGAGCTTTTGGGACGACCAACTGACCGTATAGGTTGTCTCCCCTTCCTGCTCTCCTGTAGAGTATCCTATTCTTCATGTAGTACTGCCCCCGTCCTGGTGGATCAGCACTTTTCTGCAGCTTTTTGTAGCAAGGACGTAAAGTATCATCCTCACTCTGGGCAGTTCGTAGCTCCCCCGGCATTGGGTTAGTCACAATTGCGTCTGCCTCTTCCGTTTTCGTCTGAGAGCGAGTCTGCATTGCTCCCATATGGATTGGCTCCCTGGGCATTCCCAGAAAGACATACCGGCAACCTAGGATGACTGGAAAATGGGATCGGTCAATACAGCGGCCTTGATGGTGCCGGTGACGTACCTTGACCGAATCTCCACATTAGCAATGGGCAACTTCATGGTTACAGCACTCTTCTGTGCAGGCTGTATGTCCAATGTTTCACCTGTGAATTGTTCTGGATGTACCAGATCCGCAGAAATCACGGCCTCCCCGTCCAGTCCTGTGTCGTATAAACACTCCACTTGACGACCGTTAACCTCTACCAATTCCACTACAGGTGGTTTTTCCTGGTCTGGAGTCTCTTCCTCGGCCTCGACCTGTTCGGTGGGCTCCACCTTAGGTTTCCCTGAGCACCCGACGAATTGAGTGTCTCCTGACTTTCCCCTGCAGTCAATAGCATTGTGCGTGTTTGACTTGCATTGGTTGCACCATTTCCCTGTCCTAGATTTTCTATTGCCAGACTTGAGTGAGCTCTCCTGGTGGCGAGCTTCCTTGTTGACCTTGGCATTTTCTGTGACAACCTCCTTGGAAGTCACTTGACATGCTGCGAAGTGAGGGTTCTTAGCCTTCGATTTGCAGTCCCTCGTATTGTGAGAGGGTGACTTACAAATTGAACACCACTTCTCCGACCACGGTCGTTTTGGTGTAGAGCTTGAAGTGCTCTTGCTTCCCTCCTTCTTCTTCTCTGAACTATCCTCTGATTTTTGCACATAAGGTTCCCACTTTTTTGTTCCTGAGTTTTTGGTTTTCTTCTTGTCATGTTTCTCTTGACTTTTGGAGTTGGTGGAAAGGTTTTCCCCTGCCTCCCCATGTACTTCGACGAACCGTTCTGCTAATTTATTCACGAGGTCAATACGTTCCGCTCCTTGTTCTCCCAGGAACGTCCTGAGAGGTTTAGACATTTGCTTCTTCAACTGGTCGACCACCATGAGCTCTTCCAGACTCTCATAGTCATGTGCGAACCCAGCCAAATCCATCCACTTATGGAGATAAGATTTAAGACGCAAACTGTAGGCGGCAAACAACTCCCCCGGTTCTCGTTTCGCTGCTCGAAATTTTTCCCGGTAGGTATGTGACGTAACCTCGAATCGTTTCAGCAGAGCCGTCTTTAACTCGTCATAATTGTTCTCATGTCCTGGTGGCAGGTGAGAATAAACCTCGTATCCGGTCCCGCGTAAACCCTGGGATAGCTTAAGATTCCATTTGTTACGCTCCAGACCCATAGCAACTGACATAGCCTCGAAGCGTTGAAGGTATTGGTCAATCTTCTCTTTGTCCTCCTCGTAGACCGCTAAAGGAAACTTCATAGCATGGTACCCATGTCCACCTACTGGTGTTGATCCTGGGATGGAGGAACCTCCAACTGCTCCCTCAGTTTCTCCATTAGATTGACTCTTGAGCTCGAGTTCCCGCATCCGGTACTCGTGCTCCCTTTTCTGTGCTTCTTGTTCAGCTTCTAATTTCCTAGCTGCTTGTTCAGCTTCCAATTTCCTAGCTGCTTGCTCAGCTTCCAATTTCTTAGCTGCTTGCTCAGCTTCCAATTCCATCCTTCTCAATTCCAGCTCGGCCTTTCGATCTTCCCTTTCCGCTTGACGATACTCTCTCTCCACTTCCTGTATGTAATCCGTTAGAGCAGACCCAGCCAATCCCATTTCTTCCCCCCTTGCCTTTAATTCTAACGTGGTTAGTTTAGGGGTGGCCATTATACAGAGAGGTAAGCTAGCAGGTCTAGTACAATATAACTGCAAATTACTATACAGATATATGAACAAGTACTATAAATCTAGATATACCACACACAGCACATTCACGCAGGGACAAGAGTAGAATCAGGACCACAGACCTATGCAGACGTGTGAAGTGTGAACAGGTAAGATATTTGTCCTAACCCCTATCCACATTCACTCTAGCTGGATTCTCCAAAATGATATCTCCCTCTTATAACTAGGGATCCCGTGTCAAAAGACCCCGTTGTCAGAAGATCCCACTGTCAAAGGTTCCCGCTTGCAGGAGATCTCGCTGTCCAAAGATTCCGTTTACGGGAGATCCCGCTGTCCAAGGATTCCGTTTACGAGAGATCCCGCTGTCCAAAGATCCCGTTTACGAGAGATCCCGCTGTCCAAAGATCCCGTTTACGAGAGATCCCGCTGTCCAAAGATCCCGTTTACGAGCCCCCAATAATGTCGTGTCCTCCTTTAAAGTGTCGTCCCTGGAGTGAGGAGATCCGACACCCACATTATAATATTTTTTTTTTCCTTCTCAATATTCTGGAGAATCCACCAGCTTCCGTCCAACACACTCCACCAGCCTATGGACACCTTTTCCTATCACTCTCTCACTGTCGTACTATGCCCCCTTCTCATACTTCCCCAACGCAACATACTCAACAACTCTTGCTTCTAGAAATTAATAAAGAGTAATTTATTAAAATAAAAGTGTAACGTATATGAGACGTGTATGTGAAGAAAATGTGTGACGTGTTCTATAAAGTGTGTAGACTCTGACTCTCAGACAGCAACTCAGTCAGCTGATCACAGCAAAGATAGACCACAGCACGTTACGTCAGAACAAGTACGTCTCACCCGTTGCCGGAACCATCTTGCCGGATAATGCTTTGCCTCTGTAGACCTCTGGTAATCCAATTTCATGAACATCCGAAATAGACACCGGTGGTATTAACAGTTAATCATGGACCGGTTGCGCTCTACCCAATGTCCGTTCCTAATGTTCCTAAACAAACTGCACAAGTCTTTTGCAGTGTGTACGCAGTTAGTTAGTTAGTTAGTTAGTCGACAGATCATCCTCGTTGCACATCGAACCATTCAGTCCATAAGTGCTAATTACTAATGTTAATTGTTGCTGTACTAACACTAGGTACTCTTAGCCGGTTCTCGGTTCGTTACTACTGTCTAATGCTATGTGGTGCATCAATATGCATCACTCTCTTTGATGAATCAATTTCCTTCTAGCGTAAGTTATGTTTCTGTATGCAACTCTAGTGACTCTTGAACTGGTGTTCTTCCTAATGGGTTTTTTAATTCTTTCCCAAAACTTGTAGAGTTTCCTTGGATCTGGTAGGGAACCTAGGATAGAAACAACACATCTGGTGATAGTACTAGTCACTGATCCTTTCGGCTGAGTGTAAGCCTATCACCTTGCTTAATGATCTTTAGCTAACTAGAATTAGTCATAGAGCAGATTAGCTACCCACCTAGAGCCGAATCAGGCTATGACAAAGGAAAAATCAGCAAACAGAATGCGGAACCCCGCCCACCAGGGACACCTACGGGAAGATCCCAATTATCCCTCATTACTCAATTCTCAACTAGTAAAGCTTATCAACACTTCACTAATCTATTCTTAACTAGCAGAGTTAATATCACTATTCTACTCTAACTAGTTTCCACTAACAGTGCTAATCATCACACTATAGTTTAACAAGGCCACAGTCTATATTAATTAGAACTAATAGACTATATTGACTACCTTATGTAAAAACCGCCTCATTCCCGGGATGGCTACTACACTTTGCCATAACGGCACATGCTAGTTAATGTTAAATTAATCTAACACTGTAGAGCTCTCCCACAAACACGTCCATCATAATCCACGGTTCTTGGTCAACTCCCCCCTAGTTGATCCCAACTCGGGTTTATATGGCAAACTCCTAAAATTGGTCACGTGATATGGGTGACGTCCTGCAGGTGTTATTTGCGCATATCATCCATTGTCAGGAAACTATTTTCCTGGCTTAAGTCCTGTCAAAGTTGTCAGTAATAGTTTAGATTCTCAAAACAAGCCAGCGAGTTGCTGTCGAGTTCCAACAAAGAGTTTTCCTCAACAAGCTGTCAGTAGCAATCTGCCCCTCTGAGTGATGTCCGGAAACTATATGACATATGGACTGTTTACTTCCTTGCTGAGTACTTCCGTTTTCCATCTGACTTGTCAAAACGATGTATGATTCAGCGCACTCACTTCCTCCTCACTCACCACCAAATGTGTATATGGGCTGACCCCACGGCTTCCATTTGTATTCAAATGTTGACAACCTTGTCAAGGCGATGTCGGGATTCGGCTCCCGCACTTCCGACAGTGGCCAATCCGTCAACCAGATGTACAAGTACAACTGTTATTTCTGCCCGACCTGTTTTGGAAACACGTGTAGCCACAACTATGAATGTTTTCTCTGTATTCGTTGAAACCCTTGTTGCTTAGCAGATAGTCCGGTTAATCAAAAAATCCTCCCTAACAATTAGCTGGGTAAACGCACGGTTTCATTTTGTGACAATTTCCTAGTTTAATTACAGCTACTTTGTTCCAGTAAATATTCTTTATTACTCATAAATCTTTCCTATAAATGTTGATACCTTCCAACATTTTAATCAGTTCATCGTGTTTTACTTTATCAAATGCCTTAGTATGATCTATGAAGCACAAACATATGTCTCTTTCTGTCTCTATTGATCTTTCTATTAGTGTCCATAATGTATATATTGCATTGTTTGTACCCTTTCATTCCAAAAATCCATACTGTTCTTCACAAATTTACATGTTTATTTTCTTTCTTGTTTTTCTAATTATAATTCTGGGTAGAAGTTTAGTGACATGGCTTATTAAGTTAATTGTACGAAAATGAAAATCTTCACATTCAATTGCTCCTGGTCTTTTTGGTATAGCTATAAATACATAATTTAGCATGTCGCTCGGTAGATATCCACTGATGTAAATATCATTCAACATTTTGGTTAATATATCTACTCCAAGTTCTCCCAGTACTTCTAATTCTTCTATTGTGATTCCATCTAGCCCAGCTGTTGTTACTTTCTTATATGTTCACATGTTTGACACCATCAGCGACTTCTTTTAGAATAGGAGGACCTTCTATTTTACTTTCTTCTATTAATTCTTCCCTTTCTCCATAATATAATTCTCTTATATATTCATTCCACCTCTTCATTATAGTCCCTTCCTCCACAAATATTTTTCCTGTTTTTTTTTTTTAAATTTTAAACACCCATATTTATTCTTATTTTTCTTCCTGTGAGCTCACTGATTTATCTTTGCATAGTTTTTGTACGTTTAATAGAATTTAATTCAAATTCCTTGCACTGTTCATTTAACCAACTTTCTTTTGCCTTCACACATTTATCTCTTATTCTTCTTAGAGTATTCTTGTTTGCCATTTTTACTGTGTTTTCTTTTGTCCATCACCTTTAAGATTTCTTCAGTCATCTATTATTTCATAGGTTTTTGGCTTCTCTGCGGTAATATTTCTTTGCTAGTTTCATGAATTGAGCTCCTTAACAAATTCCCATTATTCATTTATACTCTGTATTTTAGCTATTGCATTGTATCTGTTTTCACAGCCACTCTGTATTGTTCTTGAATGTCTTTATCTACTTTCAGAACCTCTTTATTAATCCTCATGTTCTTAAAAATGTTTTTTCCCTCTCTTTAATCTTACTTTTATTTGTCCACAGATTTTTATTATAATCACTATTACAGTCAGCACCAGACATTGTCTTTACATTAACTAAATCATTTCTAAACCGTTTATTAATAAATATGTAGTCAATTTGGCTGCAAATGTTCTTATCAGAGCTTTTCCATGTGTATAGTCTTTTATGGTGTTTAAACCATGTGTTTCAAATTATCATATCATTAATATTTGCCCATTCTATTAGTTTCTCTCCACTTTCTTGTACCTAAACCATAATTCCCCACTACATCCTTCATTTTTCCTTTCCTACTTTTGCCTTAAATTCTCCCAGTATTATTTTTATTTCTTGTGATCCAATTTGAGCCATAGCCGTTTCTACTTCATCAGAAAAGAGATGTGATTATCGATTAGTATGGTCACTGTTAATTAAAATTTAAAAAGTAAAGTTCGACAAGAACATCCCTTGTCTAAAACACGCGTCTAGTGGTTTCGGTGACAACCGTTTTATCTCTATTAGGTTGGGTAATTTGACCAACCAGAAGAGACGAGTCCATGTCTTTATACAAGTATTACGTTATTATCCATTTTGACCACTTTGCACCGTTTCACAATAGTGGATCAGCAGTTTGACTGCTAGACATCTTTTGATGAACGTTAGCTATCAGTATAATAATGACACAAGCAACGATTGACTTGAAACAAGTTCATCGCGAGATGGTGAATATGGCGCTGACTATTATTAGTTCCTACAATTACAAAAAGGCAAATAACTCGACGTTGTCTGGTTTAGTCGGTCAAATAGCCAAACAACAATCTGTGTTGTTCACGAGACTAGAAGACAGTATCAAGCCCGAACATGTTTTCCAAGTCTTTGTTTTAGTCAGTGATGAATTCTTTGGTGATAACGTCATCAACTATGGGAGAATAATTATGCTGTTTACCTTTGGCATGCGTCTGGGTAAGCATCTGGTTGATAATTCTTACAACGCCGATGTGAATGTCCAAGACCTGGAAGAGGACTTCGCTAAATCTGCAGGCGAATATATGGCTGATAAACTAAGTCCTTGGATACTTCAACAACAAGGTGGTTGGCGGAATTTCTATGCTTTGACTGCAAACAAAGAAATTGATTAAAAACAGGCTTAAATCCCAGTATTTCGTTATTCTTGTGAGTGTGAGAGCGCTTGATTGTGGATATATAATACCTATAGTAAACCCCTTTGGGTAAATTGTGAGAGGGCTTCGACTCGTTGTAATGGCAAGTGGTAAAATTGTGACAGTCAGTGGGGAATCTGTGAGGTTAATTGGTCAATTTGATAAGTTGTGAAAGCAAATGGGGTAGTTGGTAGGGCAATTCGACAAGTTGTGAAAGCAAATTTCTTAGTTTGCTATAATTTTTTCTCCTTTTGGTTAATATTTCTTCATTTGGCTAGCGTATTTATTACTTTGGCCAACTTTTTTCTTACTTTACCATACACATTTCTTTATTTGGTTGATATTTTATTCACTTTAATTTGTACCTTTTTCATTTTTGGTAATATATTTTCTTACTTGGTCGACAAATTTTCCTATTTTTTGTAAATTTGGTTGACATATTTATAAGTTTGGTTGAAATATGTGTTTACTTGGTCAATATTTTTCCCATTTGGCTAAAAAAATTTCCTATTTAGGTCGATATTTTCTACCTTTGGTTAATAATTTTCTTCGTGTGGGTTAACAAAGTTTCCTACTTTTCATAAATTTGGCAGAGCTATTTATAAGTTTGGTCGATATTTTTTCACATCTGGTTAACAAAGTTTCCTATTTTTCATAAATCTACCGGAGATTTTTATAACTTTGGTCGACATATTTCTATATTTACCCAATATTTTTATTACTTTGGTCAGCATGGATGCTATATTTATAAGTTTGGTCAGCCTTTTAGTTGATTTGGCTGCACTTATTTTCCTAGTTCGGTCGACATGTTTCTTAGTTTGATCAATATTTTCCCCTTTTGGCTAACACATTTTCCTGACTTTTATAACTCTGGGTGAGCTATTTTTTACTTGGCCACTATTTTTTCCTACGTTTTATAATTTGTTGAGCTATTTATGCATTTGACCGACCTTTTTCAAATTTCGGCTGACAAATGTTCCTACTTTTTATAAGATTAGATGAAATATTGCTCTCTTTGGTCGATATTTTTTTCTCATTAGGTTAACAAATGTTCCTAATTTTTTATAACTTTGTTGTAAATATTTCTTTACAGGGTCAATATTTTTCTCATTAGGTTAACAAATTTTCCTATTTTTTATAAGTTTTGACGAGACATTTATAAGTTTGGTGGATCTTTTTCACAATTGGGTAAGAAATTTTCCTATCTTTTATGAGGTTGGACGAGGAATTTATTTACTTGGTCAATAGATTTCACCTTTGGCTAATAATGTTTCCGATATTTTGTCAATTTGGATGCGCTATTTCTTTACATGGCCAATAATTTTTTGTCCTTTGGTTAACAAATGTTCCTACTTTTCATAAATTTGGTGGAGCTATTTCTGTATTTGGCCGACATTTTCATCTTTTGGTTAACAAATGTTCCTACAATTCATAAGTTTGGAGGAGATTTTTATCAATTTGGTCGACATATTTCTGCATTTACCCAACGTTTTTATACATTGAATCACGTATTTTCCTACTTCGGTCGACATGTTTCTTAATTTGAGCAATATTTTCACCATTCGGCTAACACATTTTCCTACTTTTTATAAGTTTGGCCGCGCTATTTATAAGTTTGAGCGATATTTTCCCCCATTTGGTTAATATGATTTCCTATTTGCCCCATATTTTTTACATTTGACTTACAATTTTCCTACTTTTTATAATTTTGGTTGAGATATTTATGTATTTTGCCACCATTTTTATTAGTTTGACTAGCCTTTTCTCCTACTTTTAATAAAATTGCTTGAGATATTTGTGTATCTGACCAATATTTTGCCTATTTTGCTAACAAATTGTCCTACTATTTATAAGGTTGGATGAGCTAATTAAGTTTGATCAGCCTGTTATTTGATTTGGATAACATTTTATCATAGTCTTTATAAGTTTGAATGAAATAATTATAAGTTTGTCCCTCGGTCTGCCTATTGTATTACTTCGGTCGACATGTTTCTTGATGTTACTAGTATATTTTCTTACTTGTTATAAGTTCGGATGAGATATTTCTGTCTTTGACCAACATTGTTTTGTTTATTAGTTTGACTATCATTGTTTCCTAATTTTTTATAAACTTCTTTGAAATTTTTTCTTTACTTGACCCATAGTTTTCATCTTTGGTTAACACATTTTCCTATTTGGTCGATATATTTATAAATTTGGTCGAGATATTTCTTGACTTGCCCATCAACATGTAACACCCGCTCATCACATGACACCCATATGCACCGTCAACACTAAAAACCAACAAGGGAACGCGATTATAATACATATAATTGTTTATTTTACAGTATTTCCAGTAAATTTTACAAAAATAAAATGAAGCATACTATCAGTACACAAAATGGCTGATCAATAGGCGATGTTATACCTAATATGATCATATACACACCATGTACAACGATGTCGAACGTTGGTCATAAACTGGTGGTTATTTATTAAACGAGACAGAATTCTGGGATATGATAGAGATAAAAACGTATAGCTGGAATCGTCTCTGTCGTGTATTTGGTATTTGGACGTTGTTGCATAGCGTATGTAAGAATGTCGTGTCCGTGTACTGTTTTGATAAACTCGTCAAAGTTGTGTCTGTTTCGGATTAGTTGTGAAATTTCTAAGACAGAAGCGTTATTGGAAGATGCGTGGTAGAAGCGAAGAGCTTGTGTTTCGATGTGCTTAAGGACTACGTGATAACTAAAGTTGATTTTGAATATGCTCTTTTGAGTGTTAAAGATCTTGTACAAGGTCTCTGTCCAGTCTTTAGGGTGTTGTGTCTGTGGACTAATAAAAATTTATAGAACAGACATATATGTGTTGATCTTGTTATGTGTTTTGATACTACTCCAGTTGTCGTTGTATACTTGTCTAATATCATCTGGTAGCGTGTGTAGAGAAACCGCTTCATCCTTGGGTTGTGTGTTGCTAGCTGGATAGGCGTTTTCGTTTTGTTTAGTGTTCTTCTTCTTCCTGCATGTCACATCACTATTGGTAGCCGCTGGTCTCTAACGTAATGTTGGTGAAAAAGGTGATGACGTTTCTGTTGGTATTACACTGGATGCTGATCTTGGTGTTGTGTGTTCTTTTGTAATGTGACGTAGTAGATTGTCTTTCCTATTAAAATGATGATCACAAGTTTGACACGCATACACTTGCTCTTTGGTACTGTGACTGGTCCGAATGTGGCGGAGCAGACTGCGCTTTTCAGTGAAACCTTTCCCACAAGTTGCACATAAGTGGTTCTCAGATGGTTGCCTAGTAGACATTTTTTTTAGGCACGTTCGCTAGCGAGTTGATAGTAAGATAATCAACACTCGACTTGAAACCTGTTCACACTGAGCCTCTGTATATGGTGTTGAATATAATTAGTTTATATATAACTTGCACTGATGGTAGATAACTCGACGTTGACTAGTTTAGGACGCCAAATACCCAAACAACAAGATGCACTATTCACTAGTTTAGTATGCGGTATTAAACCCGAACAAGTTGTACCAGTCTTTGTTTCAATCGGTGATGAAATCTTTGCCGCTGGTGTTGTAAACTATGGCAGAATAATGATGTTTTTTACACTTGGGATGCGTCTTGGTAAGAAGCTGATTGATAATTCTTAAAAGTCAACTGTGAATAGCCAAAAACTGGGAGACAGCTCCACTAAATCGGTATGTCCGTATATGGTTGATAGTCCGTTGATACTGAGACAAACAGGTGCCTGTCAACCTTCCCACACTTGAAGGCAAATAGCAGTTGAATAACCACAAAACTGAAGACTTGATCGTTCGTCGTTCTTGTGTAAAGCACAAAGTGAGTGAGAGCTGGTGAGTTGGTTATATATTACATAAAGTAAGCCCCGCCCACCATATAGTTTCCAACAAATTAGTGTTTGTCTAACATAAAATGTAGATCACTTCTAAGACCAATACCCTGATTGGTTGTAAGCCACACATCGGTTTGTTTGCTTCACAAGTCACTCTGCCTCCGGAAGCCTCAACCAGACTCATCTCAAAGGATGGAGGCCTGCACATAGTTTTGCAGCAATATAGAACAGCTAGCGGCCAAATTGTTTAAGTGTTATGACATTACGCCACCATCAAGGGTCGATCTGATTCGACCCCCACACCCACGACGACATAGAGGGCCCTCTTTACTGTTTTTACTACCATATAACGGCGGGCAATATTTCTCTTTTGGTCACAGATGTTGTAAACCAACCTTAACAAAGATACGAAACACGTGACACCAATATTACTCACACACACATATCAATACGCACCATCATTTCTGTTTGTTGCGGACATAACTTCACACGCGTGATGTTCCTTAGTAGCTTTGAACTGCTTCGATATTCATTTCACTATATTCGCTTTGTTATGTAACAACTTGTATTAATGTAATTGTCTTTATTAACATACTGTGTATTTAGTATATTTCTATATTGTGCCTATGCCTATTGCTTCTTTCTGTATACATTATGGTAGTATATGTCTATCGTGTGAGATATTTTATTTCTAACACAGTAATACATAAGAGTAGAGACATGAAGTTTGAACCGGGGGAAAACATAAACCACTACAGGTCTCTACAGATCACTAATAACTGCAGTAGGAAAACTGGCGCTATGGCCATTACAGAGTAAATTGCAGGTAACCTCTCCCGCCTCTGTCGATTCAAGCGAGCTCTCCTTTGTTAACATATAATAGTGATATAATTAATAGCACCAACTGTCGCCAGCACAACTAATTCACAATACACATTATTTCTTTTACTATACACCTGCGGACAATATTGATATTTTTATCACAGCTGTTGTAAACCAACCTTAACAAAGATACGAAACACGTGACACCAATGCTACTTTAACAGATTCACCACATAGCGGGATTCGCTTCTCTAGCTCCTATGTTGGGTATAGTTATCAACCAGCCGCGTTATTCGAGCCGTCAATGACGCCATCCAGCTCCGTTACATACTCGACCACTGCCACACTACGCCACCACATTGTAGGTTTCGAACCTGTCAAGCGCTATTGCAGCAACTAGACACCGTTAAGATACATTTACGGCTTAGTATACACGTAAAAAGAGCCGCCTAGGGTGGACATCCTTATCGAACCGCGGCGTGAATCGACTCTCAAACGATACCTACGGCGCCACCTAGCCCCGTTACACACTCGACCACTGCCACACTACCCCACCACACAGTAGGATCGACCCTGCCGCATGGTAGGGGACCCACTAGACACCCCAGTTACACATTGGTGATATCCCACTATGACCAACTACACACCCCCTATGACAACTAGGTACACCCATACGTGGCTAAGTAGTAACCTTACCAACGAAAAAGCATTGAGATTCGAACTCGACGCCGCCAAATGAGGGGGTCTATGGTACCAACTTAACCCATTAGACACCCCACTTACACACTGGCGATACCCCGACACACTCTACCGAATTGGTTATCGCACCATCTGCAATGCGACTGTGGTACCAACTAGCCCCGTGTCTCAATTCATTTATCATTGTTTACATATACCGATGAGCTGATTAAAAACGCCACCTAACACCGACAGGTGTAATTCACAAACCACATTATTTCTGGTACGGACAATATCGACTTTTTGCTGACAGTTGTTCGCCGATCTTACCAAAGATACGAATACATCAACCCGTAACAGCCTGCCCACACCTATCGATTATGTATAAATTATGTTCCCCCACTCCCCTTCTTTGAGCTTACTAAACAATGCGGGTCCTCATGCCACCTCATGGCTCCTCTCTATATATTCTTTGTATATGAGGTATTTTATGTCTCAATAAGATGGATTTCCAACATACATTACTACTAACATGTCCAAAAAATGTTGACTGTCTACGTCTAATTTCTCTAATCAGTTTACGATGTTCATTTGTCTCCTGTAGTACTTGGTCATTGGTTTTTCTGTCTGTCCAGGGTATTCTTTGCATTTTCCTCAGAAACCACATTTCTGCAGCCATCAGATGCTTTTCAGCTTGACTGCTCATTGTCCAAGTTTCACATCCATACAAAAGAACAGGCTCTATGTATCCCCTCAACACTCTTTTTCTCGTTTCAATTGACATCTTCTTATTGGTCAGAATGTTTTTCATCTTGCTAAAGGCTACTTTCGCCATGGCGATTCTTGTTCTAATCTCTTCAAGGCATCTCCCATCAGATGTTATAACTGTTCCAAGATAATTGTACCGATTCACTTGTTGAAGAATATTTCCATTTACTTGTATATTACATTGTGGCACTTCTTCCTTCCTACTAACGACCATAACCTGAGTCTTTTTACAATTTAATTCTAACCCCAGTTGCTCACTGTGTACAACAACCGCATCTACTAATTGTTGCAGGTCCTGCTCATTGTCTGCAATTAATACTGTATCATCTGCATATCTAATGTTATTGATGTTTCGTCCTCCAATGCTGATTCCATTTATATCCTCTACATATCTGAAAATATTTTCACTGGACAGGGAAAAAAGATCTGGAGACATCACACATCCCTGCCTAACACCTCTCTTAATTGGCTGATACTGTCCCACTTCATTATCAATCCTTATTGCAGCTTGTTGTTTCCAATATATGTTTTTTATAAGTCTAATGTTTTTCCCATCAATTTGTAGATCTGCAAGCATATCCACCATGCTGACATGTCTAACGCTATCAAAAGCCTTTGTATAGTCAATAAAGCAAAGATGTATATCCTTGTTTACTTCTATAGCACGTTCAATAACTGTTCGCAGCATATACACAGCATTTACTGTACCCTTTCCTTCTACAAACCCGCATTGTTCTTCCCCTATTTCAGGTTGTATCTTCTTCCTCATTCTTTGCATGATAATTCTTAGCAAAATCTTTGTGATGTGACTCATTATACTAATTGTTCTATGTTGATCACATTCCAAGGTTCCTGATTTCTTTGGGATTGCAATAAATATAGAGTTACATAATTCAGGAGGTATATCTCCAGTATCATATAATGTGTTCAGCAGTCTGGTGACTTGATCTAGTCCAAATTCTTCTAAAGCTTTAATCATTTCTGTTGTGATGTTATCTGCACCGGGGGCCTTGCCAGCTTTCATATGCTTAAGAACATTTCGAACCTCCATCTCCAAAATTGGCGGTCCTTCATTATTAGATCTAATATCATACTGTTCGTCTCTGTTATCATCATAAAGGTGTTTCACATAATCTGTCCATACCTGTAGAATCTGGTCTTTTTCTATTATGATTTTGCCATCTTCAGTTTTTAGACACCCGGTTGATGTACTTGTTCTTTTATTAGTAAGTTCCTGAATTCTTTTGTGCATTAATTTGGTATTTTGACTGTTGTGTTGGCTTTCAATTTCTAAGCACTTTTCCTCAAGCCATGCTTCTTTTGTCTCCTTACATAATGTTCTGACTTGTCTGTGAATTTCTTCATATTTGACAGAATTATTTTTGCTGAGTCTTCTTGTTTCCATGAGGTGTAAAATTCCTTCAGTCATACATTTCTTACGACCCACCTTCTTTAATTTTGGAATAGTTGTTTCTGCAGCCACATTGATTGAATTCTTCAACGTTTCCCATTGATCATCCACATTCTGGAATAGGATCTCTAGATCAGACAAAATTTCAAATCTGTTCTGCACTTCTATGTTGAATTTGTTTTGTATTTCCTTGTCATTACTCAATGTACACAAATCATATTTAGTGTTTCCTGTTATATACTTGACTTTCTTCAACTTTATCCTCAATGTTCCTGTGAGTAATCTGTGGTCACTATAACAATCAGCACTGGGAACTGTTTTTGCTATTGTTAATGCGTTTCTAAATCTTCTGCTAATCAGAATGTAGTCAATCTGATTTCTAATCCTGGTATCAGGACTCCTCCATGTCCATAATCTTCTAGGGTGTTGTTTGAACCAGGTGTTTCCTACAATTATTTCCTGTTCTTTTGCCCACTCTACGAGTCTGTATCCTCTTTCATTTCTCTCTCCTAAACCATAGTTTCCTACTGTGTATCTATCTCCTTGATTTCCTACTTTTGCATTGAAGTCCCCTATTATGATGTTTATTTCTGAATTTTTACATTTCTTTAAGGCAGACTCAATGTCATTATAAAATTCTTCTACACTATCTTCACTGGATTCTCCTGTTTGGGTATATACTTGAATAATATTTATGCTAAAAGGTCTGCCACTTAATTTAACTAGTAGAACTCTGTCCGACACGGCCCAATATCATTGAATAGCTTTTGATGTTTTCCGGTCCAGAATAATTGCCACTCCCCTATGACGACCTTCACCTCCAGAATAAATAATCTTGAAATCTTCTTCTATCTTGATGCCTGCTCCTGTCCATCTCGTTTCGCACATACCTAAAATATTAATTTTTTCCCTTTCAATTTCTTGTTTTATGTTTTCTAATTTTCCGTCGTTGTTTAACGTCCTAACGTTCCAAGTTGCTAATTTTAACGCCTCTGTCCTTGTCTTGCGATGATCGGTCTTTAAGCGAATCATGATATACTAGGCACTTTTAAAGAGGTAGTTTGCCGTTGCTTTCCTCTATGGCAGTGACCTTACTGGTCGGAGACCGCAGCCATTGACTCAAGCCGTCGTGTAAATCGAGGCCATGACCCACACATATCTGTCGGCTGCCCTCAAAATTACATCCACCACCTGCCTTCCGTGGCTTCTTTTGAAAACTTCCAATAAAAGGAACACAATATAACATCACATAATCCACAGGGAAACACTATTCACAGGGAATCCAAAGGAAATCACACGAAATCCAATGAGAAATACTAAATAGCGTCCCTCCGAAAAGTAACGCTTCATCTTGTCGCCATTGTACCGGAAGTATGAGTATTGATACTCATACTTCCGGAATAGTTATATATTGCCTGTAGTTAAACTGCACTTTATTTGCGATATTATCTACCATGTGTGATCACCTGCTGGACATCTGAGATATTTCACATATATTTAATTTATTTTAGTAGCTCTTGATCACGCTGGTAATACCATTCCTGAAAAATTATGCAATACTGTCTTCAAATGACGTTTTGCATTACACAGCCTTTATTTATTTTTTTTTTTTTTTTTCACATATCATTTACAGGACATCGCTGTCAACATCAGCATCTTTCAGCTGATTGTTGATTTCTTAGGAAGATTACGCTCAGTAGTTTGCCATTACTTTCTGAGCGACCGGCTCACATACCCTGTAAGTTACCGACACGGAGAGAACAGCTACCGATTCTCGTGCACGTCACTTCACCTTACGAGAGTATACGGAATTACGGAGAAAGTCGTGTAACCCCTAGACCAGAGAGACCAGCCCTTCATTTATAGTCCACTGAATTATTGTTCTTGTCGCCCTTATTGCTTAAAACATTTCTACGCGGGGAAGTCAACAAGTAAGTCACAAATAGCTGTAGAAAAGTAACTAAATATGAAAACAACTTGAAACCAGTTTATTTTTATACATACAATGTCCCTTTATTTCTCAACATAATTTCCACCAACATTGATGCATTTATCCCTTCGTTGTATCAGTCCTCCGAAACCGGCTGCAAAGAACTGCGTGCTCTGTTTTCTAAACCACGTTTTTACTTCACATTCAATTTCGGCATCATTTGCGAAATGTCTCCCGCCAAGGTGGGTTTTCAGTGGATCAAAAAGGTGGAAATTGCTAGGGGCTAAGTCGGGGGTGCAAGGTGGATGTTCCAGAACTTCCCACCTTGGTTAATATTCTCCTGAGTTAATAGAGCCGTATGTGGTCTGGCATTGTCACGAATAAGCAACACGCCTCTAGTCAGCAGTCCTGGACGTTTCCTTCGAATTGCATCATGAAGCATCGATAGAACTTCACAGTACGATTCAGAATTCACATTGTCACCTTTTTTCTTGAAATTGGTTAAAAGGACGCCTTGACAATCATAGAACATTGTCAGCATAACCCTCCCTACTGATGGCGTAACCTTGAATTTTTGGATACAAGGCAAAGAAAGATATTTCCATTGTATTGAAGCACGCTGTGATTTGGGCTGGTAGTCGGCATAAACAGGGAGCATTTCCTTATCTTCTTCTTCTTTGCGTTCATCCAGAGTGTTTTTTCAGATGTGATTGTGGTGTGTTGTTATGCCCCCTTGGGCCGAAACCCTTGGGCTAACTCATCCGTCTTTTGCGTGCATTTTTGACCAGGTTAGCAAGCCTAGGAGACTCTCACTTTTGTGGTACCGTCTACATCCCAGCTGGTCAAGTTGGAACGGTCATATAATTCACTGTCATCCCTCAAGGGAAGGCAGGGACAGTCCATGGCATTTTCCGCCATCCAGGGCGGCTTCCAGAGTTGCAGAGCTGACACATAGCGTTCTGGTGCTGGGCTCACCGAGGAAATCGTCAGGTCCTGCTCATCGCTTCAATATATTGGGCATTTCGTTCGCCACGAGCCATTCCTGCACAAACCAGACCGGTCTGCAGGCGATTTCCACTCAGCGAGTTTTCGTTTCGAACATGTGCTTGTCGTTGTGCTTGGAAAACAAGATTGTCAGAGCTGTTCCGGGCACGACGGACATTCGGAAAACTTGCTAGTCAGAGCTGTTCCGGACACGAGGGGCATTCGGAAAACTAGGTAGTTAGAGTTGTTCCTAACACGAGGGACAGTTGGAAAACTAGCTAGTCAGAGCTGTTCCGAGGTGAAGGACATTCAGAAGACTAGTTAGTCAGAGCTGTTCTGACCACGATAGACATTCACTCGGACGTAATTGCGTAGTGCCAGTTTTTATTTCCACCCTTAGGCCGGCACATCCGACTTCGGCGGGCATTTTTTAATGAGGTTAGCCTTCCTCGCGATAGACATTTCACTCGGACGAATTTGCATGGTGCCAGTTTTTATTTGCCGCTCTTAGGCCGGCACATCCCACTTCGAAGGGCATTTTTAATGAGGTTAGCCTTCCTCGGGTTTCGAGGGACGTTAGACTCTTACTGTTGTGGTGTCAGCTGGTCAAGGTGGAACGTTCTATGCCATCACCGTCAGCCCTCAAGGGAAGGCAGGGGCAGACCATGGGCATTCCCTGCTATCCAAGGAGGCTTCCATAATTGCAGATATATATATATATATATATATATATATATATATATATATATATATATATATATATATATATATATATATATATATATATATATATATATATATATATATGTCCCTTGAGACTATGATATCTTATTAAATAGATTTCTGCAGTTTTACATATGAAACATTACAATGATCGAAACGAGTTGCAATATTCATAACACAACGAGGAAAGCGGGTATAACACAGAATACCAAAAGTGACTAGTGAAAATGACCGCACATTATTTCAAGTCTATACTTTGTGCTTGTGTTTCCTGCATCGGCCTTTCTCCACCAATATGCTGCAGGGGTGGTGATCAGTGGCATGGTGTTTCAGGATAACCATCGTCATCAAATGACATGCCAATAAACGTAGGCTTCATGTTTCACCGTCTCATGCGATCACCATGGATCAGCTCTGTGCTTTTGTCTCCACCATGCCACGCTGCAAAGCCATCCATATATTTTCTTCTATGCCTTCCCTTTGTTCTTTTCGCTTCAAATTTCCAGCTGTAAAAAGGTTATATAGTTTATCTCTTCTCTTAGAGTGTCCACAAATCCGGACTCTCGATGTCTAATTTCTTTAATTAGGTTATGGTTGTCAACTGTTTCTTTCAGGAGTTGCTCATTGGTGTTTGTATCTTCCCATGGTATTCTTTGCCTTTTCTTCAGAATCCACATTTCCCCTACCATTAGATGGTTTTCAGCTTCTCTGCGCATTATCCACGTTTCACAGCAATACAAAGCACACCCCATAAGACACTTTTTTCGAGATTGTTGTACCGATCCACTTTTTTACGAATATTTCTATTTGCCCGTATATTACATTGTGGCATTTCTTTCTTCTCTGGAACGAACATAATCTCTGTCTTCTTACAATTTAATCATAACCCTAGTTGTTCACTGTGCGCAATAACGACATGTTCTAAATGTTGTTTGTTGTATCTTGTTCGTTGTGTGCAGTCAATACCGTGTCAACTGTATTCCTAATATTATTTAAGTTATGTCCCCTAACTGTAATTCCTCCCATATCTTCTAAGAGAGGGGAGTCGTCCGGAGACATTACACATCTCTTCCACACACCTCTCTTAATAGGCTTATATTGAACTACTTCATTATCAAAACGTATGACAGCTTGTTGTTTTAGGTATGTGTGTGTTTTCTTTTCTTTTTTTTTATTTGTTAAATAAGGTTGGGGGAGGGGGGGGGGCTGAGTGGTCTCGAGGTATGGTGTCCGCCTCGAGTGCTGGATGTCCTGGGTTCAAGCCCAGGCGAGGGCCGGGACCTTTTCACGTGGACTTCTAGTAACAAAATTTTCCTCGGTCTGTCGGTAGTGAGATCGGACGCCCGTGTATATTGTTGCGCACGTAAAAAAAAAAATCCTTTGGCAGGTGGAAATCGAAAAAGAGTAGCCTAACGGCGTTGCCTGGGGAAAATTTCGAGTTAAAAATCTACCCAAAGTATTTCAGGATCCTCGCTGATGCTACGGAGTTCGCGCTCTGAGCTGAGATTCTCCGTACTCAGGCTTGAGTTAGGAGTAGAAAGGAGCACTTATGGGTTATACCCGTGTGCCGTGATGTTGATCCGTCGACTAAACTAAACTTTCTTTTTTTTTCAAATCTAATAACGACTTTCTCCATAATCCTGTATATTCACGTGGGTAACGCAGCTGCGCCAGATTCGGTAGCGCATCTCGTCGCGTTGGTTACTTACGTGGGTATGTGAGGCGGTCGCTCAGACATTGGCAGCTTGCCGTCTTGACAGACGATAGTTTGTGCTTTAAAAAGGCATAATAACTTTTACCTATGGCGGTAGCGAATGTGACTGATAAGGCCGATTTGCGCTGTAAATGTCCGTTCACAGTGGGTGCATGTGAACACGTGGTCATTTCCACCATCACTCACCATCTTACGTCTCAAACGCTCGGTGTGTGACTTATCTGCAATAATTTTCTCCTTTGTCTTTATTCCATTTCTGATGTTTGCCCTCCATGCAACACGTTCAGCGGCGACTTGCTCCCAATGTGCATTATCAATGCCTGTATCAATCATGTCCCGCTTACACACATCTTTGTATCGTAGTAGAGGCCGACCCTGAGATCTCTTACCCATCTGTAATTCACCAAAAATGATGTCTTTTGGTATTCTACCGTCATCCATCCTCCTAAGAAGTCCTATCCATCTAAGTTTACGAAGACTGAGCATTGAATAAACTGTCACACAACCTGATCTTTCCAATACTTCAGTATTTGTGACTTTGTCTTGCCACTTAATACCAAGAATTCTCCTCAGACACCGCATATGAAAGCTGTTTAAATGTTTCTCTTGGTGTGAGTAAGTTGTCCAGGTTTCACTGCCATAAAGAAGAGTACTAAGGACACAGGCTTGATAGACAAGGACTTTTGTTTTTGCAGTAAGCTTCCTGTTCTCCCAGACTCTTTTTCTTAACCTGTTCATTGTTGTTGCTGCCTTACCAATCCGGATGTTGATTTCCTGATCTAGGGATAATTTGCTATTTACCACTGATCCTAGATATGTAAAATGGTCTACCATCTCTAGTTCGGCGTCGTCAATAAAGATTGATGGTACCCCATGTGCACCTTGTGACATAATCTGTGTCTTCTTTTTGCTAATTGTTAAACCAAATTCAGAACAAGCATTGGAGAATGCAGATAGTAGACATTGCAATTCTTCCTCAGAGTGGGTCGTAACTGCAGCATCATCTGCAAAAAAGCAACTCTCTGATCAGTACCCTCCTAATTTTGGTCTTGGCCTTCAATCTTTGAGCATTATAGAGGCCGCCATCTCTACGTGAGTGAATGTATACACCGGCATCCTGATCACGAAAGGCATATTTCAGTAGAAGTGAAAAGTATATTCCAAAGAGGGTGGGAGCTAGTACACAACCTTGCTTAACTCCACTCTTGATTTCAAATTCTTCAGAAGTTGCATCATCAAACTTGATTATACCCTTCATGCCTATGTGGAACGATTCCACAATGGACAGAAGAGTTGGTGGGCAGCCAATCTTCTTTAGTGCCTTGAACAGACCCTCACGACTGACCAAATCAAATGCCTTTGTGAGGTCGATGAAGGCAATAAACATTGGTTGATTCTGTTCACGGAGTTTTTCTTGCATTTGTCGCAATGAGAATGTCATATCAGTGGTAGACTGGTTCTGTCGAAAGCCACACTGTGATTCGGGATAGACTTGATCTCCTAGGACTTGAAGTCTGCGCAGAACAATTCTGGCAAATACTTTTCCAACAATACACAGAAGTGAGATACCCCTATAGTTGTTGCAGTCGCTCCGATCGCCCTTGTTCTTGTACAGTGTCATGATGCTTGAATCTTTGAAATCCTGTGGGACTTGTCCTTCTCGCCAGCATAGCTGTATTAGCTGGTGGATCTGTAGAGTGAGTGTGTCTTGCCCACTCCTGATAACCTCTATTGGAATCCCATCCTTACCGGGAGCCTTGCCAGATGCAAGTTCATTTATAGCACACTTAACTTATGTTATAGTGGGAAGTGTGTCCAGGTGGTCAAGAGTTGGTAGAGCCTCTATGGCGTTGAGGGCATCATCCGCTAGTTTGGTCTCACTTGAGTAAAGCTCCAAATAGTGCTCTACCCATCTGTCCATCTGCTGTTTCTTATCAGTGATGATTTCTCCAGTCAAGGTTTTCAATGGTGCACTTCTTTTGATCACTGGATCTTTACTCCTTCATACATGCTTCTTATGTTTCCCTTATCACTTGCGATTTTAATGGCCTCACATAAATTGACCCAATAATCATTTGCACACTGCCTGGCAGCCTTTTGCACATCCTTCCTAGCTTGCGTTAGCTCACTCAGAGTGTTACGAGTTGGTCTTTCCTTGTTTCTTAAGAGAGCTTTCTTCTTCTTATCAATCAAGGGCTGCATAGTCTCGCTGTTTGCCGCAAACCTGTCCTGCCTCTTATGATCCACAGTGCCGTAAACCCCTACGGCAGTTTTATAAAGAATTTCCTTAATTTGACCCCACTTTTCATTTACTGTACAATTTTCTGGTATATCAGTGAAAGCGTTTTCAAGTTGCTGTTGAAACTGAAAACACTTTTCAGGATCGTGAGTGTTAATAATATTAATCCTGGGGCTAGATTTGTGGTTAGCTGTGTAGATTCGTAGTTGTGTAGGTCGCTCAGAAAGCAATGGCAAACTACTGAGCGTAATCTTGCCAAGACATCAACAGCAGCTGAAAAATGATGGTGTTGACTGCAATATCCTGTAAAAGATATGCGAAAAAAGGTCTTTCCCATCAATTTATAGATCTGCAAGCATCTTCATCAAGTCGACATGTCTTACTTTATCTAGAGAATGTATGTAGTCAATGAAACAAAGATGTAGGCCTTTATTTATTTCTATTCTTATTAATGTTATCAGAAAATGCACAGCATTTACTGTATACTTGTCATCGTAAGGAGAGATAGGGGTCCCCTTTTGCCTTGAGATATTCAGGATAAAGGCCAATGATAAGGCAGCCGTAGGTTTTTTGTACCCGTGAGTCTCTAAAACCCAAGTTAACTAACCCGGGACTAATATTTACATACACCGCCACATGTCTTCACAACGTAAGTATATAGAGTAACAGTGTACATTGTCAAGAGAAGTGTGGAATATTATAGTCGTTCGACATGCACATATACAAGAGTGTGACAGAATTAACAGTAGAGCACACACGAAACTAGACTCACCCAATGAGTTAAAAAGATTATAGTTAAAAGTGTAGCAAAATAAATTTAGTGTCGAACTTAAAAAATTAAGATTGTGTCCATAGAGTAAGTAGGACAGTTGAGAATATGCACACATTGTCACTAATGAGAGAATAGTAGACAAATATGAGTTCGTCATGTTGCGGAAATCATCACAAGAGCTTTAAAAGAGGTGAATGTTCGAAGTGGATTTTTGAAAATACATAATTTCGAATGCACATTGGATTTGGATTCACCTAATCGGGTTGCCCCCTTGAGTTGGTTGACAAACATTGCACAATTACGTCTTTCTTGCAGAAATCCACTCTCTTCTCATATTCAGCCTCTCGATGACAATTAATCTCGTTCGACGAGGTTAAATCAGGGTACGGAACACGTAAACACAGTTTTATATTTTTAGATCTCTATCAAATGAATAAAACAGCGCTGAGATACTTCAACAGTTTCGGTACACGAATACCTGTATGAGTCAACGATTCAGAAATTCCAGTCCTAGACTATACACACTTGTATCAATACCAACGTGAGCCAACGTGTGTGTACTAAGTGACTCAATGATCATGATTCATAAGGTCGAAGCTGGAGCTGTACGTAGACAGTGGACTGAGTCGCTGCGGAAGTCTGTTGTCCGTAAAGTCACCTTCATCTTCGTCCCGGGACATGCGGGAGTCGAGGGAAATGAACGAGCTGATAAACTGGCTGGCTCTGCATCCCCTTTAGATGGCCAGCCCATGGATCGTGCCGATGTTATTAACGCCCTTAAAGATATGGCGAGAACAGAGGACTTTGACGTCTGTGAATCCACATCGCTGTCCAGGATGAAAGACTTGGGAGTAAGAATCGGCACAGCCAAGCGCGAGAGGTACATTGGGAAAACGAGGTACCTCGTCAACCAACACAGAACTGGCACTATTAGCCATCGGACGCTGATGCACATGCTGGCGGGAGGATCTGAGCAACTATGGACCTGTTCGGAGTGCAATGAAGATACCCCAACTGATAACTGATAACTGAACTGATAACACACTTGTATCGCGACATACGTACCATTACTAGTATCTGCCGAGAGGGTTTACAGGTAGGCCGACAGTGGCGACTTGTCCTAGCAGTCTCCAACGCAATGTACTAGGTTGAATGAGTAGTTCCTCGCAGCTGCTTCCTATTTTGGTCAATGTGATAGGATCAGCACAGTTGGTAGGCATGCGTTCATGAAGAGATAGGTGCTTAATCTTTCTCTCACTTTTGCAGGTGACAAGCCCAGAGGTCGAATCCGCGTCCGACCGTTCCCATGACATTATCAGTGCTGTTTTCCATCAACTTCGTTAACGCGCTCGCTTTAAGGAAAAGAACGTTTCGATAATGGTTATAATAAAAGAATGCGAAGACAGTGGATACATCCCAGAACGTAAAGATAGTGGTTAAAGCTCAGAACTTAAAAGAAATAGTGGTTAAAGAACATAACTTGATGATAAAGATTAAACCACTGAACTTGAAATCATCTGTTAAAGCACTGAACTTGATGATAGTTGTTATTATCAATAATTTGAATATGGTGGTCAAAACCTAGAACTTGTAGATAGTGGTTAACACCCAGAACTTGATGTCGGTGGTTTAACCCCAAACTTGAAAATAGTGGTAAAAACGCAGCAACTGAAGATTGTAGATGAAGCGCATAACTTAAAGATACCGATTGAATTACAGACCGTGAACATGCTGGTTAAAGCTAAACAGTTGAAGACACTGGTTAAAGCACCGAATATGTCGACAATAGTCATAACAAAATCTGAAGGTAACCGAATGTAAAAATGTCTGTAACATAGACTGTTGCCGCATCGTGAAACTTGACAGTTGTACAAGTTTGGTGTCAGACATTTGCGAATGAAACGAGGGGATCTTGTAATCAGCACAAGTTCAACGTTTAACAGTAGACACAGCCAAGAGACAGTTACAGGTAGATGCCTACATCCATTAATATAACTGTTCATTTGAATACAGGATTGCTTCAGACAGAACCGGTCTACCATTGATATGATATTCTCATTGCGACAAATGCAAGAAAAATGCCGTGAACAGAATCAACCACCTCATCGACCTCACAAAGGCATTTGATTTGGTCAGTCGTGAGGGTCTGTTCAAGGCACGAAAGAAGATTGGCTGCCCACCAACTCTTCTGTCCATCGTGGAATCGTTCCACACAGGCATGAAGGGTATAATCAAGTCTGATGGTGCGACTTCTGAATAGTTTGAAATCAAGAGTGGAGTTAAGCAAGGTTGTGTACTAGCTCCCACCCTCTTTGGAATATACTTTTCACTTCTACTGGAATATGCCTTTCGTGATCAGGATGGTAGTACTGTATATACATTCACTCACGCTCAGATGGCGGCCTCTACAATGCTCAGAGATTGAAGGCCAAGACCAATATTAGGAGGGTACTGATCAGAGTTGCTTTCTGTAGATGATGCTGCAATTACGACCCACTCTGAAGAATAATTACAATGTCTACTATCTGCATTCTCTAATGCTTGTTCTGAATTTGGTTTAACAATTAACAAAAAGAAGACGCAGATTATGTCACGAGGTGCACATGGAGTGCCACCAATCTTTATTGACGGTGCCGAACTAGAGATAGTAGACCATTTCACATATCTAGGATCAGAGGTAATTAGCAAAATATCCCTAGATCAGGAAATCAACGTCAAGATTGGTGTAAGGCAGCAAAAACAATGAACATGTTAACAGAAAGAGTCTGGGAGAATAGGAAGCCTACTGTCAAGACATACGTTTTGTCTATCAAGCCTGTGTCCTTAGTACTCTTCTTTATGGCAGTGAAGCCTGGACAACTTACTCACACCAAGAGAAACGTTTAAACAGCTTTCATATGCTGTGTCTGCAAAGAATACTTGGTATTATGTGGCAAGACAAAATCACAAATACTGAAGTATTTGAAAGATCGGGTTGTGAGGCGGTGTGTTCCATGCTCAGTCTTCGTAGACTTAGATGGATAGGACACATTAGGAGGATGGATGATGGTAGAATACCAAAGGACATCTTTCTAGTGAGTTACAGATGGGTAAGAGATCTCAGGGTCGGCCTCTACTACGATACAAAGATGTGTGTAAGCGGGACATGACTGATTCAGGCATTGATAATGCACATTGGGAGCAAGTTGCCGCTGAACGTGTTGCATGGAGGGCAAATATTAGAAATGGAATAAAGGTAAAGGAGAAAATTATTGCAGATAAGTCACACACCGAGCGTGTGAGACGTAAGATGGTGCATGATACTGGAAATGACCATACGTTGACATGCATCCACTGTGGATATGCATTTACAGCGCGAATTGGCCTAATCAGTCCCATTTGCTACCGCCATGGGTTGTAATTATTATGCCTTTTTTGGAGCACAATGTAACAAATTATCGTCTGTCAAGACGGCAAGGTGCCAATGAATTATACAGTTAGACATGATATACCATATAGTTGCCACTTTGTCGTAAAGGTTGCGTGGCTCATTATGATAATTGTTTGATTATGATCACATTCAAAGGCTTTTAATTTCTTCGGGATTGCAATAAATGTTGATTTACTTAATTCGGGAGGCAAATCTCCGGTATCATATACGGTGTTCAACAGTCTGGCCACCTGGTCTATTGCATATTCTTCTAAGGCATTGATCATTTCTGTTGGGATGCTTGCCAGTGTTCATATGGTTATGTGCTTTCTGAACGCTCATCTTAAACATTGGTACTTCACTGTTATTCAGAATAACATACTGGCCCTCTCTTGTATCGTTATAAAGATCTTTCACATAACCATGTATTTAAAAATCTTTGTTTTATTTTTTAAATTATGATTTTGCCATCTTTGGGTTTAAGACAACCCTCTGGTGTGTGTGTTCTTTCTTGTGGAAAACCGCAACTGGAAGGATACAAACTTACCCTAGTTTGACGAAATTAAAAAAAATTAAGACTACATATCACGGCAAGGCAAACTATGCCCTAAGCCTGGTCTAGGATGGAACCTTCGACAGGCGGACAGTTAGAGTATTGCTTTGCTGATATGGCAGCTTACGCGGCTTGTTCTATTCCAGATATGTAATTATTGACTTTCCTCTAGAGTTAATTAGGCAGGCCGAGTGAGGGATGTGCTGCATAAGTTACACATGCTATCTAAGTTCAGTCCAGGTTTTGTGTTATGGAGAGGTATAATTCCCTTTTACAAGCAATAATCTGTAAATACCGCAAATTTCCAATCAATCTATGGTCTCTGTAGCAGTCTGAATTTGGTATTGTTTTGCAACTTTCAAGGCATTTAGAAAGCTCCTTTTGATAAAGATGTAATCAGTCCAGTTTCTGATCTAAGAGTCTGGATCCCTGTCAACAACTCATGTGTGAGGCATAATCAGATTACTTCTCCCACACCACACAAAAACTTGCAAGTCGTGTGAGAGGAAATAAATGATACATTTTATTGCCGTTGGCTCTTTACAAGTACATAACAGTCGCTATCAAACCACACACAAAGTCACAGAATTGCCTATCACTAGTTTCCTAAACTCTAATGCTATCTCTATCTATTTGGTTACACAAAACTCCTATCAACACTAAACGATCTGCTCGCTACACAGTCAGTCACCCGTCTGACTAGCTTGCTCGCGTGGTTACACACCACGCGGAAGGACCTTGAGGTGTCCTTCGGCTTTCTGCGTGCCGTTCTGCTTGGCACACTTACATTAGCTGTTTTCTGTTGAGTGGCATTCGTGGCTATCATGTAGGCGCCGTGATTCTGTCGTGACCAGAGTGCTAACTATCTGGTCAACGTCTCCGTGTCTCATGAGAGAACTAGTTAATAGTCCCCCATTCTATGACCCACCCTGCCCTCACATCGTGGCACTGTATACCCTCTACTATACTTGAAGTTGACCACTCTTCCCGGTGGTGTCTTATCTTCAGGCAGACCTTTGACAGTCTTTGACACACACCCTCCCCTCCTGTGTTGCGTCATCAACTTTGACTCATTGGCTGTGACGCAAGAGGTTTCTAAAAAAATTAGTGTACCTAATTTTTGTCAAAGACTGTAGATAACCTGGCTTTGGGTAACTCCATAGACTTCTACTGACTATTGTCACAATGTAGTATCACTTTACTTGGCTACTGGCAATCGCCACAAACTTGTCTGGTTGGCGTGAGCCCTATTCTCAATCGCAATATTATATTAATTAGAGGTATGTCTGAACCGGACCGTTGTATTATAAGACCTGCCCTCAAATAGTAAATTAACTCACTACCCATACAAAGTTGACTTTCTTAGGGTCAACACACGAATTGCTTCATGTCCCCCATATAATATTAAACAACCATTACCCAAGCTGTGTGCGACAGGCTTTACCTATCTCGCTTCCGCGTGTAAAGTTATCTTTCACTGTTAAGTTAGTGTTTCGTTGTCTATTATGTCCCCTGATCCGGAGTTATCTCCCTTTTTTCTATAAAATATGTATGCAATTTATATGTTTGTTTTTCTGGTTGTTTGCGTGTTTGGATGTAATGAATACTATAATCTAACTTCTCACATGTGTATCTAACTATCATGTGTATGCAAGTTAGTTTTCAAGTGCCATAATTCGGTTAAATGCGGTCACAAACAAGTGTATAACACTAATTTGTGACTACGTTCCCGTCTTATGAGACTTAAAATACTTTCTCTAAGATCTAACCTAAACTACACATAACACATTCATCACAGCACCTTTTCAACATTGAAAGCAAACATTTGACGGAGACAAAAATAAAAAGTCGCGTTAAGCGGCAGGAAGATTCCGCTGACTACTCTCACTCTCCCTTGTATATTTTACATTTGCTCTCACTTTCACACTTCTGTCACACATCTTTTTACCCTCACTTCTGTCACACATCTTTCACCCTCCCAATTATTTAAAAACCTTGGAGTGACACTGTACAAGTTTGGCTCAGTTTGAGAAAGTTGAGCTCAATGGCTGTGCGTAAATCGCTGCACGAGTCATGTATATACAATATATTTACATGTAAGAGCAAGGGTTGATGGTTTGTACCCTGGTATTATTACCAACTATATTTTACTGTACTAATACTCTAACTACTGACATACTAATACCACTTCTATAAATGTGATAAGTAATGTGTTAACTATTTTACTCTATTTTGCCACATTAATCCTAAGATATGCTTACATTAATCCTAATATTTATCTAATTTAAGGGATGTAATCTAATTATTTAAAATGGCATTGATGTGAGATGAGTTATGTACCTTTCTGAAATGCGTAATCTGAAATGTAATAAAATTGTAACTAATGTTTTTAGATGCAACAAACAAAATATATGACTGATATTCTTATCTAAATGGTGTAAATGATGTATGTTTAATTGTCTAATATTTTTATCCTATTATGGTGTAAACTAATCATAATACTACCTGATAATGTTGGTTAAATGGAATGATTCATTAAGATGGAATGAAATCAACTGAAATGAAACAAAGTGGAATGTAATAAACTAAATAGTACTATTCCTATCTAAACTACTATCTATTCTACTTTTAAGGTAAGTAAGTGGGTAAAATAATGATTTATGTAAACTACTAAAAAAAAATGAAAACTATTTTATTTCATAACTCTAAATGTAAATTAAAGTTCCCTAATCTACCTATAATTTATCACTATATTAAAACGTTATAATACATATCACAATAGGCATATATATACATGGTATTTAAATACCCCAGGTTAGTTGTTGCCCCAATGTTCAGAAATTGCTTTCATTGGCATTTCATATAATTACACTTGTCCTGGTCATATTAAATACATTACACAGTCATACTTTGTGTTCTATGGGTCTTGCACCTGTAGAGTTCGCTTGTGTCGTAGACCGTTATTTTCGTGTCTGTATTTATGGACTGTTCTGACACTGTTTTGCTCTGCTTAACACAAATGATTCACCGGAAACACATATGGAGCGTAGTAAATAACGAGCTGTTCCAGTTCACACGGTGATATATTTGTTATTCGGAGCACAGTTCTTATCTACGGACACATGGTAGATTACTGTTCTTAGTACCTAGTTTGCTCATAATGTCTATGTATTCATACAATATTTTACATAGAATATTATACTGTACTAACTTAATAATTATTACTCTACACTCTTATGTGGAATCTCTGGTATTTCTACCTCAGATGGTCGACTAAGGGTATCAGCCAGAATGTTGTCCTTACCCTTAATATGTTCTATACTAAAAGTATAGTTTTGAAGTATAAGCGACCACCTGTATATACGGTCATTCCGATGCACACCACTTTGTATGACCGTGATTGGGGAGTTGTCGGTCTGGACAATGAAGTGAACACCTGCTAGAAATCGATGGAGCTTCCTCACCGCATAGATGACGCTTAGGGCTTCGAACTCTGATATGGAATATCTGGACTCAGCAGGTGTGATCTTACGGCTCACGTAGCAAATCGGATGGAAGATGCCATCATAAAATTGGCCTAGTACTGCAGCGATGGAGATTCTGCTGGCATCTGTCCTAAGATAATAAACGAGCCTAGGATTAGGCAAGCGGAGGATTGGTACATTACTAAACAAGATTTTCAATTTTGACAATGCAGAAATTAATAATGCATCTTTGACATCTAATTTTACAGATGCTTTTAAAACATTGGAAAATACACTTGTAATTTCCGCTAAATTTGGTATGAATTTACTATAGTAATTTACTAACCCCAAAAGGCTTCTGACCTGCTTCTTTGTGGTAGGCATGGTCAGGTTCATAATTTTTGTAATAATTCTATTGTCAGTCTTAAGTTGACCTTGTGAAATGACATGACCCAAAAAAGTCAATTTCTTTTAGGCCCAATTCAACTTTGCTCGGTTTGACAGTGAGACCGAAGAGTCGCAACCTATCAAAGACATGTCTTAGTTTCAGTAAGTGTGTTGTCCAGTCATCAGTATGGACACACATATCATCTATATAAGTCACTGTATTCGTCACTCCATGTAGTAGATCTCTAGTTAAGCGTACGAAAGTGGCAGGAGCATTTCGAAGTCCGAAGGGAAGAAAACGCCACTCGTAAAGTCCTAAAGGAGTTGAAAAAGCAGTGAGATGAATGGATTAAGTCTGCATAGGGACCTGCCAATATCCCTTAGTAAGATCTAATTTAGAAAAGAGTTTGGAGGTGGACATGTCAAGGATAAGATCTTCGCAGGAAGGAATTGGTTCTGCGTCGATCTTAGTGACGTTGTTGAGCTTTCGATAGTCCACACACAGACGAATTGTGGAGTCTTTTTTCTTAACTAGGACGATTGGAAAAGAGTACTCAGATGTAGATTTCTGGATGATCCCACTAGCTTCTAAATTAAGAATTTCCCTATTTAGACTTTCTCTATAGCTGAGTGGGATAGAGTACGGCCTGCATTTGATAGGCTTAGAGTCCGAAAGAAGAATGGAGTGCTCGATTCTGTCCGTCCTACCTGGAATGTCAGAAAATATGTCTTTGTACTCTGTCACTAATTGTACTAATTGTCGTCGTTGACTGTCTGTTAGTCCCTGTTCTATCTGTATGCTATCCATTGTCGCTGTCTTGTCAACAATGGGAACAGGTAGTTCCATTCCGTCGTCGTCAACCTGATTCAGTACAGTGGTGGTGCTAAGTGCGTATTCTGTAAGCTCACTAGGTGTATGGATCTCGTCGGATTTGCCAGTCTCACTAACTAGTGTAGTTGCGTTGTGTACGTCTGTCGTCTGATCGCTAGATGTGGGTGCACTGTGTTCGTCTGTCTCTACTTCTGTCTCTTGTCGTGAAAAGTAAGGTTTCAGCATGTTGACATGGAATATCTTTAAGTGTCCGTTTATTGATATTTCATAGTCAACATCTGAAATTTT
>OY992888.1:62393062-62400562 GCA_963921405.1 Cepaea hortensis | reverse complement strand
ACGTAGTGGGTTGTCAGGGTGCAGTCAACATCCGGCCTGAGAACTGGAAGGAAGCCATGTTGTCATCGTCAAGAAAATAAACAGTCTTTGTATTAAAACCCAGTCTTTGTTGGTCCTTTACACTGGTACAGGACTAATTTTGGTGCCCTAGACACAGGATTCGAACCTGGTAAAATGCGGAGTCTCAAAATGCGGTCTACAGAGTAACAACGAGAAGTCATGCCGTATACTATATAACATCGCGGAGGCCAAAAACTAAGAAGATGATCCTTGCTCCGTTTGTCTCAATCGCCAGAAATAATTTCGGCACGCTTTTGAACAACCATTGAACGTAACAAGGCGCAGTGGGAAAGATGGCCAATAAGTATAAGTTATCTGTGAATACAGCGACCAAAAGCCCGGCCAGGGGTGGTTGTCTGTAAGTCTTTTTCAAGACTTGAGATAACAAATTAATTGGCGTCAAGAGCAGAGTGAAAACCAACTTGCCATAACGGTTGGCAGCGCCTGCAAACACCATCCTGACGACTCCTCTTGTTCATTGCTCTGCCGAACGTGTCAAGTTCAAGTCAGTAAATCAATATCTCGAACGAGGAGTGTGCTGAAAGTCGGCCCAGTTTGATCATGTCTTGAGCAGGCAGAAGTTTGGCTGAAGGGCAATCCAGCAATCCAGTTGTCTGATCGTTGTGAACGAGGAGTGTGCTGAAAGTCGGCCCAGTTTGATCATGTCTTGAGCAAGCAGAAGTTTGGCTGAAGGGCAATCCAGAAATCCAGTTGTCTGATCGTTGTGTCAGGTGAGAAAGAACTTTTCAATAAGACAATCAAGTTCAGCCTCAATGTTAATAGGTTTCGTTCTGAACGCTAACAAACTAGAAAAAAGAACGTTGGTAAAAGAAGATCGAGACAGCAAATAAATAAGGCATTACTTCATGGATTGCCCAATGTTTTGTTGACGAGTCAGACTATCTCGGGGCTCTACTGCAGTTGAGAGCCGCTCGCTGTTGTGTGTCAGACTATCTCAAGACGTCGATGATGTACTCCATCTCAGAAGGGACCCAACCAAGGGTTGAAGCACGGTACTGAGCATCCCAAGAAGAGAAACTGAGAAACTACCTGAGAAGAGCGAACGAACTACCTGAGGGGCGTGATTGGTTCCAACTAATACAGCGTTCAGTGTGATCTGACGGCGAGCCTAGGAAAGTACGTCGTGCTTGGATCGAGAAACGGAAATAGGGTAATTTATAAACCTGGTAACTGATTGAACTGTTCTTACGAAAGAAGTGATTTGTGTTTCTTAAATTAGGATATTACAATTGTGAAGTTGTTTGCTTGCTCTGTTTAAGAATATTTTAGCATGGCGGAACAAGACTCCTGGCGTTTGAATTCTACCTGATAACGAACATAGGTAATTGGTGAACTTTAAATGTTATTTCACGTACAATTGACTAATTGAACAATTCTCTTGTGTAAACTAAATAAGATCATATTGTTAATTTAGCTAGTTACAAGTGTGAAATTGATTTAGTGATGTACATAGAAATATTTCAGCATAGCAGACCCATCACAGCACAGTGGAGAAACAGGCATAATTTCGGCTGAGTTCAAGACGAGTTTTTTTTTCTCTAGGTACCAAAGAATATGCAGAAGAAGAAGTAGAAATATTGTTTCAGGTTGATAGATATTTCAAAGGAAGTTAATATGAATTACTTGTGTGGGGAATTACAACGTGTTAGTACATGGTTACGGGAATTAAAGGTGTCAATTACGGAAGTAGAGAATTTTCTGGAAACGTTGAAGAACAGAACGACTAGACAAGACCCTTATAGAATTATGGTAGACTGTAATGGAGTAGGAAAGAATAACAGGAGACAGCCATTGCTTAATAAAGACAGAAGACAATATGGTTATGGACGAACCAAGGCCTAATGTATATAGAGTAAAAGACGGTGAGAAGAACAGACATAATACTGAAAGGTCAGATTGGTATAGCTGTTATAGATACAAGAGTGGTCCTGAGAGAGACTTTTCCAAGAAGTTATGGAAATGGCCGTCCTATAGCAGAAATGCTAGGAGGAGACGTGAAGAATGGTTTGAAAAAAGACAAAGACAATATCTAAACTCAGGTGTAAGAGACAGAGTTGAACATGTAAATGAAAATTCAACTGTTCCTAAGGTGATTGCCAGTATGACTAGTAGACAGGAGAATAAAACGACGGTGGTGATAAAGAAAATAAACCAAGAAACTCAAACACAAATGATTGAAGCGATAGAACGGAATACACAAACACAGATAGATACAGTAGAGAAAAAGGTCCAGGTACAACCAGCCAGCAAGATAACAAAGGGAAGTCAGACTGACTTAATAAAAACTCAGTCAAAACCAACTCACTTGACTAAGGGAGACAAGGTTGAAGTTAAGAAAGATAGACAGACGAAAACCAAGGACGAAAGGAAGCCAAAGAGTAGTATGATAAGTAATAGAGGTACTGCCATGTCAAGTTCCTCAAGTATAGACATGAAACTAATTCCCAAATGGTGTAGGAATATTACCTGTCAGAGTTCAGGTTACGAAGAAGATATTTCCACCGCCGCATGTTATAGTGATGCTGAAACAGATATAAATACTGATGGTTCGGAGAATGAGAGAATTGCACTACGAACAGATCCTGACTTGAAGCGTAATGTTCCCTCGTACGGTGTAGTTGCTGGTGGACAGACGGACAGACTTTTAGTTAGTGACTCTAGAGAACTAGATACTAGTTTATATGACAAGAAAGTAGGGAAAACTAAGAGACGAATACCAAGAAAGAGAAAGAAAGGCAGATGTTCTAAAGGCGACTATGGGAGTAGGGTCGACGTATCTGCAGTAAATTATTATGAGAATTATTATGAGTCTGATGAAGGAACTGTTATCAGTGTGTCATCTGAAGACGAGATGGGGAAATGTAAACGTTATATAAGGTTGACAAGAAACAGTGAGCAGACCGACGCAAATGAAAGAAATAAAGGAAAGAATTCATTTAAGAAGAAGAATAATAGTAGACAGATAGCGGGAATTTATTCAACGACATAAAGTGACTTAAGAAAAATAGAAGACCTTATGACCTTAAGACCAGAGTACTTTAACAACAGGTTAACAACGGATAGTGATGATGGTATAATTGAAGTGAGACGAACATCAGTACTAAGAGACGACGAAATATTTGGTTTCGATGCGCTCTATGGTTGTTAAAATTATTTGGGTGAGGAAGGAAAATGGAATTGTTTTGGAAGAATTGCGGTTTGAGCACATAGATATATGAGCTGTCTAAAATAGACAAATGAAATTGTTTGGTGTGGCATCACATGATACAAGGTAGGCAATAGTGTTGTTGAGGATAGAGAGTTACGGCAAATGAGATTTTACGTGGATACGTAATACAGAATAGGATATATTGTGTTTAGTGACGATGTAGGAAGAGTAGAAATTAAAATAGTCCTTTGTCCAGAATGAATAGATACAGAGAGTTAGTCACGTTGAGTGATGTATAAATGGAGTGATTAAAGTAGAGTAGATTCAGCACATAATTAGTAGAGAGAGGGATAAAATAAGTATGGATGGTTCGACTCGGAGCTGTGACATGAAGTCTGAGATAGTTTTGTTTGGTAGATTGAGAAGTAGGTGTGGTGTTGTTGACGGCTTGGCCGAGAGTGTCTAGTGAAGAGATACAGATTGAGGAGGAATTGGATATCATGTGTGAAATAGCCAGTTGAACGCGAGAATATTAAGAGTAAAAGACTGTAGAAGTTGATGATTGAAGAATACGAGTTCTTGGTGAGAGGGATGAAGTAATTACGTCATGCTTGCGGAGAAGGAAGAGCTGATTAAGTCTGAAAAAGTTGTTGTGTGGAGAAGTATAGAATGATAGTTACGAGGTCAGTGGTTCAGCGGAATGAGGTTTGTTTTGAAGAGATAGTAGATAGTGTTGTGAAAGCGATATAAGTTGCGAGAGATAATGTATAGAGTCTGACCTTTGAAAAAGAGAGGATGAGTGAGAAAAGTAGAAATAAGTAAACAGTTGAATTGTGAAAGTCCTGTTGAGTGTTGAAGTAGTTTGTCTGATAATCCGTTGTTCTTGTAGCTGTAAAAATGTAGACAAACATATGTGCGTCGAGTATGGATAGGCTGTTGGCAGGTGTTAAGTACAGCATGCATGTACGAGGTGTTTAGTTCGTACGTGAGTATAGTTCTAGACAAACAGGTGTTCGTCGCGATGAGTGAAGTAGGAGTGAGGTTTGGTGATGTCGCCTAAGCGAAGTACATAGATAAAATGTAATAGTGCGCTGATATATCTTGTGTCAAGGTGTGTAGAGGAGGTCGATACGCTTGGATTGTGGTGAGTGATTGCTGGAATGTTGAATTGGCGTCTAAGTTGTTTTTTTTTTAAAGTAATGGTATGGACACGTTAGCATTGTCGCGATGCGAAAATAGTCGTGAGATGAGAGCGAGGTTGTGTATCATTGTCCGTGTGAATATGCGAAGAGTGGTTGATAAGTGAACTTGATAAAACGTGGAACGTAGAGTATGCGAAAATTGAGAGATAGAAAGAACGTGATTAGAGAATTGTGATGTCTTTTCGTTAGAATATCTGACGTTGGAAAGAAATTAGGGAAGTTGTATGACAGGTTGACGGAAAGAGAGTTAACATTCTGAATGACGTTTCATAAAACATTTTTAGTATTCTTGACAGAGACATATCGAAGCAGGAATGCCAAATACTGAGAAACGAGAAAAGTGAGGTCTGCTGTCAGTTATAAGTGGCGTGAGTTGCAGTTCTGAAAGAATCCCGATAAAGAAGACGAAGAGAGACGAAGAGTGAAAGGTACAGAGGTAAACAACGTTAGTTAAATGAATGTTGGAGAATGTGTTCTGATAAGGGTGACCAGTTTGATTATCGTCACGATACAAGAGTGCTAGGAGAGACCTGATGATTAGCTTAGAGTAGTCGTGGTGAGATGTTGGAAAGTAATGATGTGATTAGTAAATTGCGTCGGATAGACGAGAAACTTAAAAGTAGAGTTGGTTGTATTGGTGAGAGACAAAGTTTTGTTAGACGTAAGAGGCTGGAGATACCGTAGTTAACGGTAATAATGATTAACAAGTGTAGTGATGCTTGGAATAAATCCAAGGGAAACAATTGGTGTGCCAAGTCACAGGTTATATTACTGGATAGGTGACCACTGGTACTTTGAGATAACATTAGGATAGTAATGGGTGAAATGAGTTGACCTGTAGTTTACAGTGATTATATTCCAAATATTGTGATGTGTAAGGAGTTAGTTTTGTAAAATATTGTGAGGGGAGATAATCAATGTTTGACTTCCAGAAAATGGAACGGTCAATTGTGGAGTGGTGATTTTGCTTGAGGGGAACAAGTATTGTTCCGCGTTATGTTGGTCTGTAGCTAACAGATATATATATATATATATATATATATATATATATATATATATATATATATATATATATATATATATATATTGGCATTAATGCTTGGCATTGAGTTGTTTTGTTTTATAACAAAATAGGCATGACTTGTGTGAATAGGTATGTAGTACGTTGGTTAGTATAGGAGGACAATGTTGCTGCTATGTGAATTATTTTTTTGGAAACCTTCTCTTTAGCGAGAAGACACTTGTTTTATTGAATCTGAGTTTCAATGCCTCATATATAATATGTTTTTTTTTTCTTGATTTGGTTCTGTAAAATGATTGTTGTTGTCTCTGTTTAGAATAGGATTATTGTGTTCCTAGACTTTTGAGTACAAACTATTGGTCCGTAAAAGAGACCAATAGTGATAGGTAGAAATAGAATATTTCTTCTGATTTGATGAAATGCATGTATTATCTTGTTAAAGTGTGTTTTTCCTTAAATGAGTTGGGGGGTATAATGTCCTGTTTTGATTTTATTTAGCGTTAATAAGTTGTTTTGTGTATTAAGTTACCTTGTTAAGAAATTTAGTTAAATGAGCATTGATTAGAAATATATGAATTGAAAACCAGATTGGGGTTGAATGAATATAGCACTGGGGTAAATGAGGGAAAAGTTTTGAACATAGCCTCCATGGGGTTTAGAAGAGCCATGATATACTGGGTAACGTGTTGCCCCAGACAAATAATTAAACATGAATTGAATCCATGTTTGATTAGATACTGTAGATAACAGTACAATAATAAGTGTGAAATGTACATTGGGAACAAAATGACATGGGGTTTTGAGGGTCCGTGTTATACGGACTGCAGTCATAGACGTGAGTTAGGAGCAGTACATGGTTGCTGTTGATAACGGCATAAATTAACAACTGGAGGTTTGAGTAGATGTGCCCATAATAAATGGACAGTAAGGGGGCAAGATTAAAAGAGAGGTATATTATGTGAGGTGATGTGTGTTGGAACAGGTCTTGATTTTTAATTGTGTCCTCGGGATATGTTTTGTGGTTGACATTACAATGAGAGGTTAAAGTAAGGTTCAGAGCCATAAAAGTAGTGGTATCTGTAATATATAGACAATTGGAAGTTGTTGGTTGGTATTTGATGCTGTAGATAGCAGCGTAAACCGTTACCATAATGAGTGGTACTGTGGGAGATATAATTGTTTTAGACTTTATTACATAAAGTCTCAAATGACATAGGAGGGTAAAGGAGTATGGTTTGGTAAAGGGGGTGTGTGATTTAGCTGAGTGTGGTCTTTGTGTGGAAGAGTTCTACTGCTTCTTTTAAATACCGGTGGCCACCGATTCTTTGTCTTCCTATCGTGTGAAAGTGATTTCAGGTTAGTTGAAAGTGGGGAAGTAGTAGTGTTGGTGATAAAAATAAGGAGTTGGTGTTAGCGTTTGAAATTTTAAGCAGATTGCTTATGAAGAGAAGAAGGAGTATTTAAGAAGACGTGTTATGATGTATTGTATAAAGTTGAGATTTAAAGGTTATTAAGAATATGTAAATATGTTATGTTTGTTTGAAGGGTCAGAAACGAAGAAGAAGTGGGATGACTATATAGCAGGGGAAAGAGTTAAAGAATAGAATATTTACTTAAGTTGGAGTTGGTTTGGGGAAGATTAGAGGAACTGTGAGAGGTAAGGAAAAAGGGGGAATAGAGTAAGGGGATTAGGAGTAAAGATTTTTTCCTTTTATAGGAAAAATTCTTTAATTAACATGGGGAGGTGTAACAGTAGTGGAGTATTAGTGGGAAAAAGCTACAGCACGATTGAGCATCGGGAGTGAAAGCGAGGGGAGATGCTCAAGTCGTGACGTAGTGGGTTGTCAGGGGGCAGTCAACATCCGGCCTGAGAACTGGAAGGAAGCCATGTTGTCATCGTCAAGAAAATAAACAGTCTTTGTATTAAAACCCAGTCTTTGTTGGTCCTTTACACTGGTACAGTATGTATGTATGTATGTATGTATGTATGTATGTATGTATGTGTCTTCACAAAGTCGGACTAGAGTCAAGCTCAACAGGGTCTTCTT
>OY992888.1:62385562-62390562 GCA_963921405.1 Cepaea hortensis | reverse complement strand
CAATGCGTGAACTAATATATCATATAATAATAATACATCATAGAAAACATCATATATGTGTATCTGCAGGTCTATTAACATCCTCCAAAAAGATACAAGCTATTTGTGTCCCGACCATATATCAGGTGGTTCTTTTCTTGCATCAACCCACCTCTGATTCCTGTCGATGCTGTGTCTACCTTTTATGTACCCATGACTCATGGTACCTCTACAATTACAACATCTGTTTGCTATCCCTAGCCCTGGGTCAGTAATGTCGCGAACACTCTTTTGACCTGACTCCACTTTCCTATCTGCATATTGCACCGTTACACTTGCGTCTCTGTTTAGTCTGAACTTTTTATTCAATCTTGGCCCATATATCTGGCACCTTTCTTTCTGCTGCATACGCCTTATGCCTATGTGCCCTGCACATGCACTATCCTGAGCTGTTCTAGTATATCGGTCTCTGTGTGCTAAAGGTACTGCTACTTGCCCACGTGCAGTTCCACTATCTGAAAAGCGGCGAGTGAGAACATTGTTCTTCCTCTCGAAGCACCATCTACCTTTCTTTGACTGCCTATGTTCTACTCTCCTACACCCTTGGGAATATTTGTTCAGAGTAGTATCTTGTCTCTGGGATTCACTAGCACTATATTTGGGATCCATTCACATCTGCTCAGCTGTACTATCCTTGTCCTGAGTTCCTGTGTCTACTGCAAGTGCCTCTTCTACCTCAGCTATACTCTCTAATTTAGGTTCTCTTGTGGTAACTACCTCTTTACTATTTCCACTATGTTTTGGGTCCCAATAAACTACTTCCTCTTCTGTACACTCTTTAACTCCTATAACATTTCCTATGATGAGATCTGCCACTGGTGAGTCTAAAACACATGCTGTCACTCTTCCTGTTATGTATGGTGTGTTTACTGTTATCACGGCTATTGGATAGAATTCTACTGTCCCATTAAATGTTATGGATCTAATCTTTTCCCCTGTATAATCCGAGGTTGCACTAAACTCTTTCTCACCCCGATGGACGTACATCCGGAATCCCTAATTGTTAACGCTGGCCTATCATTAACAAACCCATGATGCATCTTCAGACTTCCTCCTTCATGCACTGCTGATCCTGCTTTAACTGTGTGACCACATATTAAGACTGGCTGACTGTCTTTTTCAAAAAGAGGTTTGCACCCACTACAATCTTCATTGTTCAGCGTCTCAATTACTTGTGCTGCTTTTGAGTGCTCTGTTTCTCCCATCCTACATTGATGACTGACATGCCCGTTCCTTCCACATTTGAAACAAGTGATCTCCCTTTTACTGTTGTCCGTTGGTCCATCTGATGGTTGTGCATCACAATCTGCCATTTTGTGTCTCCAGCTCCCACAATTCCAACATCCAGCATAATTTGGACGTCTCTGGAAGTTCCCTCTTCTATATGGGTACCATCCTACTCTACCAACATTGTTTCCTCGGAAACCATTATCTTGAAGTTCTTGCTGCTCACCTTTATGTGCTGAATCCACACTTTTCGCCCTTGGTCTGATGACTGGATTCTGGTCCTGTTTAGTGTACGCTGCACAGACTATTTCCTCACTCATTAGTTTCCCAATAGAACTGTTAGGATGTGCAGTCATGTAATTTTGCCCTAACTGTGACAATGTGTCTATGTCCTTTGGCTTCCGTTCCTCAAAGAACGCCACTAAATTAGAATTGCATGTAGATACTACCTTGTCTCTTAACATTAGATCTACTAATTTATTAAAATCTTTCCCTACTTCTGCAAGCTCCATCCATTTGTTAAATGTATTCTTTACAGTGTTAACAAAATCTGTGAAATCTTGATTTGTCTCTGGCACTAACTGTCTAAACTTTGTTCTATATCCATGCTCAGTGAGTTGGAACTTTGTCAGCAAACGTTGACGTAATATAGTGTAGTTGTTTCTTTCTTCTACAGGTAAATTGAACATGGTGTCTAGTGCCTTGCCCGTAAGAAATTCGCCAAGTCGCATCCCATACTCTTTCTCTGGAATACCTAACGCTTTGGCTGATGCCTCGAACCTGGCCAAATAATTTTCAAGTTGGTCCCGGTCTGTAAAATATGGCAGTTTTAATCTCTGTGACGACTGCGACGGTCTTCTGCTTTCCTCACTTTGACCTTTCGAAGATAGTTCTAGTTTTCTTAACTCGATTTCAGTTTGCATCTGACACTTGATCTTCTCTTTCTCAATTTCCATTTCAGCTAACTTTACTTCCTGTAGACGTTTGTTTTCCATTTCAGCTAGTTTTACTTGCGTCTCTTTCTCTTCCTGTAGACGTTTGTTTTTAATAGTGTCCGAAAATCGCCTGAAAATGTCTGTCCGTCACTGTTTTGAAAAGATTACGACGTTAGATTCCCACAATGAACTAATGTTCTGATGCGTTGTCACTTTTTGTTGACGTGGTGACACGATTTTCGACTGTCGTAAAAGTTGAAGATGATGATAATTATCCCAACGCCTTGTCTCTTCACAGTCCGTAACGTTTTCGTAACCCTCCCTGTAGAGTTGGCCTGTGCTTGTATAATGTATGTGAACGCTCTTGTTTTGCCAGAAATATTGGGTATTCGTTGCGTTTTGGGGAGCCGAAAATACCTTTAAAATCAATGAATGTTTATCTGCGTAGTCACTGTCGCTTTGAAGTGATGGTATGGTTTCACTGTTGCTGACCCGGTTAAATCAACGAATGGCAGAAAATGATCACGCGCTTTAAATCCGCTTTGCAAGTCTTTTTTGGTGAAGAAATGCGCTCATATTTGCGAAGACGACACCTGAATGACTGTTGTGGTTTGTTTGCCGATGATGACACACACACACAAAGACGTTAAACGTAAATCCTAGTTTCAGTAGAAACACAACGTGTTATTCTCAGTGGAAATTTTTCCGTCAAATTCCCTGCTTCTCGGCCTTGACGCACAAGGTCATCTCAATTAGTACCTCAGTGTACTACAATCTTCACTTTTGATAGAACTGTTCTTTATCAACAAATACACGAAAAATCTACTCTGACACAAAGTGAATGTTGACTAAGTGACAGATAGAGTGGCTATGGTTGTGTCTAGGGTATGTCCTTGTAAAATGTGATGTTTAACAACAGATTAACCAAGATGCATCACCACCAAACAGTCTTTTTTGGTGAAGAAATGCGCTCATATTTGCGAAGACGACACCTGAATGACTGTTGTGGTTTGTTTGCCGATGATGACACACACACACACAAAGACGTTAAACGTAAATCCTAGTTTCAGTAGAAACACAACGTGTTATTCTCAGTGGAAATTTTTCCGTCAAATTCCCTGCTTCTCGGCCTTGACGCACAAGGTCATCTCAATTAGTACCTCAGTGTACTACAATCTTCACTTTTGATAGAACTGTTCTTTATCAACAAATACACGAAAAATCTACTCTGACACAAAGTGAATGTTGACTAAGTGACAGATAGAGTGGCTATGGTTGTGTCTAGGGTATGTCCTTGTAAAATGTGATGTTTAACAACAGATTAACCAAGATGCATCACCACCAAACACCAGTCAGTGAACAAGCGTTGATTTGCGCACATAATATTCCTTTAATTCTGAATTAACACAGACACATGTAGCATATAAATCCAGGAACAATAATTCTCTAAAAATATATCTCCATCCCAATGGAACACTTCGAATAACATTGCCTCTCAAGGCTACAAAATCTCGTCCCACACGACAGGCATACTAGCCTCTCTCTAGGCCCGACTCAAAGTAACCCACTCTGGGTCTCGAATTCCACTCACTATCCCTGGAACCCACAGTGCGGAGTTATCTTCCGAACTCCGTCACAATTCTTCACTTTCTCAGACCACGACCTTCTCCTGGTCCGGTCTAGACTCAACTCCCTCTCAGCTCGGAGTTTACACATCAACTGCCCCGTCAATCTTTGTCCCTGTCTTTTTAAACAATTCTATGCCCCCTCACAATGTTCCACACAAACTCCACCTCACTGCTCCAACTGTCTGCCTCCCAATTATTCTAGCCAACTGACCTCTTCTCCGCCCCCCCTTTCAATTACTGTCTTCTCATTTACACCCTCTGGGGGACTTACTATCCGCCCTATTTTATCTCGTGACCTGTTTATCTTGTACGGCCACTCACCTTAATGTCAATGACCACAGGCATGTGACACTACCCCACCCTCAAAAGAAAACATCGTTTTCAAATGTTGGGAGACTAAAACTTATTAAATGTGTGACCCAGACACATTGCCTGGGTAGCCCTAAGTATGACTGCACCTTACTCTAGCTACCACACTACATAATACATCAAATGCTCATAGTACACTCCCATATTCGTCACACATAAATACATCCAACTTTCTATCTTGTGTACCAATGCGTGAACTAATATATCATATAATAATAATACATCATAGAAAACATCATATATGTGTATCTGCAGGTCTATTAACATCCTCCAAAAAGATACAAGCTATTTGTGTCCCGACCATATATCAGGTGGTTCTTTTCTTGCATCAACCCACCTCTGATTCCTGTCGATGCTGTGTCTACCTTTTATGTACCCATGACTCATGGTACCTCTACAATTACAACATCTGTTTGCTATCCCTAGCCCTGGGTCAGTAATGTCGCGAATACTCTTTTGACCTGACTCCACTTTCCTATCTGCATATTGCACCGTTACACTTGCGTCTCTGTTTAGTCTGAACTTTTTATTCAATCTTGGCCCATATATCTGGCACCTTTCTTTCTGCTGCATACGCCTTATGCCTATGTGCCCTGCACATGCACTATCCTGAGCTGTTCTAGTATATCGGTCTCTGTGTGCTAAAGGTACTGCTACTTGCCCACGTGCAGTTCCACTATCTGAAAAGCGGCGAGTGAGAACATTGTTCTTCCTCTCGAAGCACCATCTACCTTTCTTTGACTGCCTATGTTCTACTCTCCTACACCCTTGGGAATATTTGTTCAGAGTAGTATCTTGTCTC
>OY992888.1:62298062-62380562 GCA_963921405.1 Cepaea hortensis | reverse complement strand
TATCGTGTATCCATGCTCGCAGTTAAGAAATCAATACTGTGGCATTGTCATCAAAGGAGTGTTCATTGACTAACTGTCTCTATCAAATGTCGATATATCAACGTAAACACTATTTACGGGTACTGACACATTGAACACAGTAATCAGTTTCCATGCTAATGCCCCATTTTCGGATCGATTTAATCTTGATATAATTAGTTGACTACTTGCTAGTTGACAAGTGCCAACCAGCGCTTGCCGACATAAACTAGGGGTATTCTGATGCGGCTACTTTGATAATCATTGTGTAAAGTACGCTGACACACAGTGAACACAACTCATGGCCTCAGAGTTATAGAATGGCATCATGTATTGATTCTCTGCGACACAACCACTGTTCGATTCAATGTTCCGTCTACACACAATATCTTCTACACACTTATCGTAGTACGGCCTGCTATCCAGGCTAACTGTTCATATACACACAACTCTTCTAGACCCTACTTACACCAGTCCTGTTAAACATGGCCGCAGGCGCTTACATTCACAGGCCGGTAACTTCTGCACACGACACAACTGGACCTCGTGCTGTAGAGTGAACATGTCTGGCCGCCTGGTCGCGGTAATGCCTTTCTCAGCCATGGGTACGCGCTTAAGATATCTAGCGTACAATCAGTTGCTTGCCGTCGATGTCTCTCGACGTTTCATTACGACAGTGGAGATTAAGTTCTCGGCTCCCTGCCTTGTCATTCGATGTGTACCCAGTGGTCTCCACTTCTCTGCCTGCCGTCTTTGTTTTCCCCTTTCTCCACCTTTCCGATCACGTGGCCAAAGCTTCGCAATTTTATTGGACTTAGGAATAACCGCTTCCCGGTGTATTTCTTTCCTCTCACTACCCATGACAATTAATCCTAACGTTGCTCTACAGTAATTTACTCAACCAGACTTTACTTAACCAGACTCATGGCATATGCCCCCCATTTAAAAATTAAAAATGTTCTAACATTTTTGGGTTCTACCTTATCTTTACACCTGACATGAGTCGACTTAGTCGCACATGCCTGTCACCTGGTCGCACATATCTGTCTACTCCCTCATGCCTTAGAGCTTGCTTATCAATTTCCTTTAACTTCCTTTTGTGTTACGTTGATATTCTGCTATACCTCACACAAATTATAATGTCGGACACGAATATCCGTCTATTCCCAAATAGAGCACGTGTGGCCTCAACCCCCTTTCTATTCGGCAGGTTGAGGACCAACATAATACGAGTCCCAATGCCCCACCCCGGACATTCCCACATGGTTCCTCATTTATACCTCGGTATTAGCAACTGACACCCTTCTCCAGCCCTTAAGCCCTGGGTGCAGGAACGTGTGTACTGCAGACATATCATTCCCACACCTATTTTGATTAAGCTTTTATCCTGCCCCCGAGTAACCTATACTACGACTGTGGATCTCTTTGGTGCGAGTACATATGACTCTTGCATTTGTCTTATCAACTTGTGTGGGGTCGGCTGCCATTAGTTACTTTTTGCTATGATGTTCGCTTGTACCCTATGGCTAGATATTCCCTTCATTTGCATTCTCTATTTGTCCATGGTATTCTTCCTACTGACATTTTCCTTGTAGTGTTTCTAATACAATGGCCCTTATGTACATCTACTCCCATGCCAAGGTACTTCATGTTTAAATATTATATGTACAGAGTACTACCACCTGGTACTACTATTAATGGCACTCCTAATAATACTACTCTACACTATCCTTGTGTTCTTTGTTAGATCTTCCCTTGTACTCTGTTCTCTCTCTCTCTCTCTCTCTCTCTCTCTCTCTCTCTCTCTCTCTCTCTCTCTCTCTCTCTCTCTCTCTCTCCTCCTCCTCTCTCTTCATCCTTTCATCGTTTGTCTTTTTTTTTCAAAATAGTGTTTAATTTTTTTTTTAATGTACTCTGCCTCAAAACACGCATACTGGAAACTCCAATGTTACATCTTTCCCCGTAAGCTTCATGTATACAGGTGTGCAAGTATCTAGCTTGTGTTGAAAATTGTACTGCTGATTCTCATTCGCACCAATTCCTACTCTCAGTCTTCCCGTACCCTTTCTCTCGCTTCACTGTCACTCATCCTATTCTTATGTTATGTACATGTTCCCACAATCGCATAAGTTACTCCTACCAATTGTACCTGTCTGTCTCTCCAATATACAATATTGTCGTAAAACCTGAATAGTATATAACAATGGCCTCACATGTAATATTGCAAGCACTATTCTAACTTTCACTTGCATATCATTATCAGCTCTGTAAAATCAATATGCATCACTGGCAGTAGTGTCTCAGCTAACTTCTTCTTCCTTTTCTTTTAGCCTATGGGTGTTATCTGTGATGTATCGTGGTTTTAGATCCACTGTCAACCATTTTGCTTTCGCAGATGTTGATTCTTCTTTTCTCCCTTTGCGATCATTTATCAGTTTCTATCAACCTCTCAATTTATACATTCTGTGTTACAACCAGGTAATAGTACAATCAATAATGTTATAATTATTGTTACAATTACGTGCATACTGTTTATGAATATACATAGAATGATGGGTATGTTCGTACGAATGCACTGATGTTTATGTATGTACTTATAAGACAATAAAATGATGTTTCTATTTATATCTATATGTGCTATGAGTTTTGTTAATTGAATGATTGTGAATGGTATTAACTATTACTCCCTTAGTTGGTTCTGGCTGGTATCTGTCTTCTCAGACTATCTTCTACCATTAAGATTCTCAATCTTCACTTAAATCTGCCTGTCTCAGCCCCTTCAAGCAGCTAGTGAGGTAACGTCTTTGAGGTACCTTCGACACTATCTCTTCTGCTTAGTCATTTATACCCCTTATCTGTCTAAAATAAGCAACAACCTTGGGTGTATATATATCCATACATACCTATGCATGTCTACACATTTACAATTGCATAATATATTGCAGCAATCATATATCACATTTCCTACATTGACATTTTATCCTGGTCAGTACTCCAGAGTGATAACAACTTGACCAGTAACTTTGTATGATCGCATGGTTTCTTAGATGATACTATGACATGGTGCACTGTCAGGATGGAATTAGAGTATGCCATCGTGTACTCTCGGGATTATGTCCCTTTTCTGACCATCCTATTTTGTCATATAACAGGTGTACCGTTTCTTAGGCCTTGTCATGGCTAGGATCAGCAGATCTAATATGTCTCTTTTAATCACGCTATTACACATCTTTTCAAGCAAGAACGTTGCCATGGAGTCTGGCACAGCTGCAATAATTTTATCTCTCAGCATCAGGTCTCTGAGCTTTTCGAGGTCGTTGCCTAACTTAGCTGCCTTCAGCCACTTGTCATACAGAGATTGGGTTTCGGAAACGATCCAAGAAGGTTTGGTTCGACTTCGGAGTCACAGGTCTATATGCCGTTCTCAGACCCGCCTCATCTAAACTGAAATGTACCAAGATTTTTTCTTTCACATAGTTGTAATCACTTCGCAGATGCTCTGGGATGATCTCTACTACCTTCAGCGGTTCAAGGGCCAAATGATTATGAAAGAGGGTCGCCCACTCTTCGACTGGCACCTTGTAGTGGTTCATCAATGCTTCAAAATTTGTAACCCATGCAGAGATTTAATCCCCTTGTGCAAAGTTCCTGATGATACCTTGATATCTTCGAATGTGGTACAATGCTTTGGCTGCCAATTTAGTCTTCGCAACTTCAGTCTCCTTCTCCAGTTCTAGCATCTTTACTTTAATACTACCCTCTACACCTTTGTCTTTCAATGTTAATTGCACTGCTAGTTTCTCTTTCTCGAAAGCTAGTGCTGCCTCTTGTGCTGCTAATTTATGTAGCTCAAGTTCATTGGCTTCTTTTGCTGCTGCTTCTTGTGCCGCTAATGTCTTTCCATCGATCTCTGCCTGTGCTTCTAATTTCTGTAACTCAAGTTCTTTGGCTTCTTTTGCTGCTGCTTCTTGTGCCGCTAATTTCTTATCTTCGAGCTCTGCCTATGCTGCTAATTTCTGCCTCTCAAACTATCTAACTGCTGCTCTATCTTCTCGTTCTTGCTTCTGATGTTCACTTAACTCTTGTTTAGCCAATGTCATAAGCTCTTACCCTGTGAAACCACACTTCTCCCCTAGAGTAATGAAGTCATATAATGTAGACATGGTTATCTGCTGTGTCTATTACCTGGAACACACACACACACACACACACACACACACACACACACACACACACATATATATATATATATATATATATATATATATATATATATATATATATATATATATATATATATATGTACACGCAGTCGGTATTTATAAGCTGTAACTCTATTGAACAATCGACTGTAACTATCACGGGTTAACTAACTAACAGCATAATCTCTGTGGAAGAACAATATAATTCATCAACCAATATTGTCGTATATTGCGAAGGGACTGGGGATCACTGTAGTGCATAACCCATATTCTAGTTAAAGAAGCTGGGCCCCATCCACTTCTAATATGTAAATAATCAAGAATACGACCCTTGAGTATTACAGACTCGGTTTGATTGTTTGTCTAGGAGTTAGTGGTCCTCTTTAAGAAGTAGTGAATACTAGATTTGACTCTGCCCCTTCACCAGGAATCTATTAGCTCTCGAGCCCCCGTTGATATTCTGTGAAATGTCTGAAAGACTTCCTCAGTATGAATCAGGTGAAAAATAGCATGGGTCTGGAACTGTCAAGAGATATAGAGTCTTCTCTTTTCCCTCTGTTATTTCATTGAGTTTAGTAATTTGGTAAATGAATATTTAACAAATACTGGTACACATTGAACATCTTGTCTACACAAATAAGACATATAATTAACAGACAGGTTGGACTGAAATTAAATTATGAAATTCAGTTACTGTGTATGGAGTTTATTGATTGGGCCTGTGTCTTTTGGCCTTTTGATAAACATCTCACATTTTATATATCTGTTCATAATGACATATGATCAATGTGAAAAATACAAATCAGTACCAATTTCAGACAATCAATAAATAATAATCAAAATGATGATCATGAGTGTGTTATAAGACTACTTTCTGTGTAAAGAAAGTTTTCTAAAATATCTTAGTAAGCCTTCTAGTGTTTTATGTGGTCTAGTCACTCATTTGCCTCTGAGTGATTGGGTTTGTTGGCAAGAGAAATGTCACCTCTGAGTGGTAGATTTGGGTTGAGCCTGGGTCCATAGACTGATGGATCCGTTTCAGTACTTGCCAGTGAAGCTACCCTGAAGGCTGCCCTTGCTCTGCTCAAGGCCTGAGGTATCTTTCCATCTCATGTGTGGGGATCATCTTTTCTCTGCCTCCCTCTTCTGGTCAGGTCACCACCAAGAACATCACTGTGTAAAATTCACATAGGCATGTATAATCCTACCAATGTAATTTTTCAACATGTTATTAAGTGTGAACAAAACATAACAGGAAGGATAAGGTCGGAAGAAGTATAACACCTGGAAAGTAGGAATTAGTTCCCCCCTCCTCTGATCTGGTGTTGTGTTAATTTGTGTGGGGTCAGAGATTATGACACTATGCACTTGCTATCATCTGGTACCTGCTGTATGAATGTTCTCAGTATACCTGGGGTTCATTGAGAAGTTTATAGTCAGACATAGATAGGAGTGATGATGTGTTGTTCCATTGAACATTTAAGACAAGCTGATAGTGCAAGACCAAGACAAGGATAAGATGCATTTTTATAAATGACATACAGTTATAACATCTTCATCAACTTATTTGGTTATGCATTGTCTATATAAATATTTCTCTGTACCATCCAAATTATCTAACTTTGTCTTCTTCTTCTTATAAATCATTTCTTTTTACCTGCTGTTTTTGTGGTGTTGAGTGGTGTGCTGTGTTGTGTAGTGTGTTGAGTTAACTTCTGTTGATTGGAGTTCTCATAGCTTGCACCATTTTGTCCCATCTTCATCAGTTAATATACTCATCAAGTAGTTTATTGTTATTCATGGACATCAAACAGAATTTCTGATGTGTATTTGTTACAAAATGTAATCCATACAAAATCATGACAACAATACAACAGTAAGAGGTTGCTACATAATGTACCTCTCCTAATCCTCCTCTCTTCTTCTACATATTAATTCTTCTTCTTCTTCTGCTATCACTGCACATCATGTCCATTCTGTTGGCGATCAACAGTTGGCTATAAACCGAGGTTTTGTTTACCTTTTGGTCTGGACAGATTAACTAGGCCGTCTATCACAAATGGCGTCTGTGAAGCGTATCCTGTTTTAGGCAATGCAGTTAATGAGTGCGTTGTCTGAGTGAAAATCTGACACATAAATAAAAGTATTTTCTATCAACCCCTTTTATTTCAATTCATAAAGAGGAAAGGAAAGATATAATCCCTCTCTCAGCTCCTTAGATTGCGAATAGGCAGAAATAAGTGCGTTTTCAAGCGAGGCAGTGGTTCCTGTGCACAAACTGTTCTGTGATTAGCAGATAGCAATTTAAGCAGTTTTGATGAAATGCATAAGAGTGCGTTTGGATTCTCACCTCGTACAGTTTTCTGTGATAGATTGTTGTAGTATGCACATAGTAAAGCTAACAGATGTATTGAAGAACTTCAGAGTTTGCAGTTTTGAGAAAGTATGCCGGGGAAAAGGCTCTGTGTAGCCAGAAGTTTGCAGTCGACAATTTTACACTTCAGAGGTTTTATTTTATCAGTAATACAGTTAATTTGACGCAAAATCACTGGATACCTCTACTGCATACATCTGGACATCACACTGATCTGAGGATTCACACGCTTACCTCGAATTTTGGATCAAACTGCCGTTTGGTTCATTTGAAAAGACAGGTCTCACTATCGATCTGACCGGTCGTCAGGGCTGCTGTAGGAGAAGTGTGCGATTTTGAATATTCAACGCATACCGCAGGTCAGAGTTATCATCACGTGACCCGCTCCTTCCAATGATCTCTCTAGTTATAGACGCTGCAATTTCTAAATTTAGACGACATCTGTCCATCTCCGGTGTCAAGTTGGTGTTCGTTCTCATTAGTGCCTTCAATTGTATGACTTTCTCTGTTTTGGTGTGTAACTGTTGACGCATTGTATAAAGATGGTTGCTGATTATAACACAAATATCATTCAAAGGTGTCTGATAGCTCTCTGTAATCGAGCAGTACACATAACAAATAGTTAGAATTAACTTTCCCTCTATATATCCATCGATAATGGTTCAAGTGGCTTGTCCCGATGCTCGGCTCAACTTCCGCTTGCTTCCGGACTTGATATCAATCAGCGTGGCCGTCCCCGTCTCGCTCACAAGTTGACATGGATAACCTTGGTCGTCAGGTGCAGCTCCTCACCAGCGGTGTAGATATCTCCTAGGTTACTACTCACTGTCTTGGAACACATTTCTGGAACAGATACTAGTTTTGACATGATTATTTCTATGAAGGCACTATAGATGACCTTATGTTGTTATTCCTGATATAGGATACCTAATTTTCTGTCCTTTTTGAATATCTTGATCTTGTGGTGGTGTCATTTATACACCCTATGTCGTTAATTACAAATACTATTAGGTAGCACAGTCGCTTCTGTTGATTGTAATTAATGTGCTTGTCCTATTATCTTGTTGGTGTACATAGCCTTAACTGTTTATGGCTTAATGACAAATCTGTAACTAATGATACATCTTGTTGACTCATACTAATCACTCCTTTTTTCAACTTCACATAATTAGTTTCGGTGCACATCATTTGTTGTAATCTGAAGTTAGCAATCAATCACTGAGCTATTGACTTTGACTATCCCTCATTGTGGGTTCGAGTGCCCTTTGCCTCAATTTTGCCGAGTTCTTTTGAAGGACGTAGACCCCCAAGTTGCCAACGAGCGCTTGCCGACATAAACTAGGGGTATTGGGATGCTGCTACTTTGACAATCATTGTGTAACGTACACTGACACACAGTAAACACAACTCATTGCCCCAGAGTTATAGCATGGCATCATGTATTGATTCTCTGCGACACAACCACTGTTCGATTCAATGTTCCATCTACATACAATATCTTCTACACACTTATCGTAGTACGGCCTGCTATCCAGGCTAACTGTTCATATACAATTGTACACACACAACCCTTCTAAACTCTACTTACACCAGTCCTGTTAAACATGGCCGCAGGCGCTTACATTCACAGGCCGGCAACTTCTGCACACGACACAACTGGACCTCGTGATGTAGAGTGAACATGTCCGACCGCCTGGTCGCGGTAATGTCTTTCTGAGCTATGGGTACGCGCTTAAGATATCTAGCGTACAATCAGTTGCTTGCCATCGATGTCTCTCGACGTTTCATTACGACAGTGGAGATTAAGTTCTTGGCTCCCTGCCTGGTCATTCGATGTGTACCCAATGGTCTTCAGTTCTCTGAAGACCATCTTTGTTTTCTCCTTTCTCCACCTTTCCGATCACCTGGCCTCATCTCATCTCATCATGTTCCATTTGTATCTTGCGGTGTCGAGGTGAAGTATAAACATCGTGAGAGTGCCAGATTATGGGCTTCATATATCGATATTCCCATGGACTCTGCTATTCCCTCTGTCCAACGTTTACGTGGTCGGCTCTTCCTCTGTTTCCATCTGGTCTGTACATCATTGCTTGTTGTGGTATGCTGTTGACTGGTAACATACTTGCATGGCCAAACCATTTGACTTGCTGTTTTCTAATAAAATCTAGTGCTGCTTTAACCCCCAATTTATTCCTGATTTCTTCATTTCTGATCTTATCTCTTCTTGATACGTTGAGTATTCTTCTCAGGAACCTCATTTCTGTTATGATTTTTCTTTTCTCTTTTTTTTTTCATTGTCCAGGTTTGGCATTGGTAGCATAGAGCTAGTAGGAAGATTGTGTTGTAAAATGCTTTCTTAGTAGTTATTGATACATGTTTGTTCTTTAGTATTGGTGCCATTTGTCTAATGAGTTGATTTGCCTTATTGCACCTATTTTTGATCTCGTCTTCTGATCTGCCATTTGGTGATATTATACTTCCTAGGTACTTGAAACTCTTTACTTGTTTCAAGGGATGTTCGTTTAGGTGAATTGTTGTTGTTTGTTCTTCTTTAGTTATTGTCATTACCTCTGTTTTGCTTGTGCTAATTTTCATGTTATGTTCCCTACACATTTCCTTTAGACTATTCATGTGGTCTTGTAATTCAGCTTCTGATTTTGCTATTAGTGCTTGGTCATCCGCAAATAGGAGTTCTCTAATTGTTAGATTTGCAGATGGTTCTTCTTCTGTGTTCTCGTCATGTGGTATTCTTGCTGTCTCTGCTTGGCTCGTTTCTGTACATATGTTGTCTATATATGTTATGAACAAGAGAGGGGACAGGACACAACATTGTCGTACTCCAGATCTTATGGTGAAGGGTTCTGAGTGTCCTCTAGTTGCTCTCACTATGCATTCACTGTTGTTGTATAAACTTCTACATAGGTTCGTTAGATGTGTACTCACTCCATATTGTTTAAGGATTTCCCGCAGCTTGTTTCTATCTACTCTATCGAATGCATTTTCTTGGTTGACAAAGGCTATATTTAAATTTCAAATCCCGAAACAACCATATAATCAATTGATTGTTGCTCACTGGATTTAGGAGGCCTGGTGTTCCTTGCCAGTGAGAAGTCCTGATCGTTCGGGTCCCATCAATTGACGGACGTCGGTCTCGGCGATTGGGCAATCTTGAGCATAGCCTACGATGGGTAGTGTTGTGATGTTCTGTTGTGATAATTTGGCGTGTCCAGTGTGTGCCGCGTGGTTTCACACCCGCTTCACACGCGTGATCCGGGACTGTTTCCGGATCCGGTCAGGGATATGCACTACTGACGAGCTCAAATGAGGGCGAAACTCGAGTATAGTGTTTCCATATTGACGTGGATAGGCCTTAGGTTCATACCAGAATGCGATCGGCGTTGCCAGTAGTGGGTTGTGCTCAATATTTAAAGGCTAAGTAGATAGTTTCATTGAATTGGATTGATTTTTCTATAAGTTGTATAAGAGAAAAAATGGCATCTGTGCATCCTTTGTTTTTCCTAAATCCAAGTTGTGTTTCGCTTGTGATCATGTGGCCTAAGCCTCGCAATTTTATTGGCCCTTACGAATAACCGCTTCTCTGTGTATTTCTTTCCTCTGACCACCCTGACAATTCATCCTACCGTTGTTCTACAGTAATTTACTCAACCAGACCCATGGCAACAAGGTTTCAGTCAAAGTCTGGCTTGACGTTGCTTGTTGGCTTGGTCAATCCATTTCCCTTTATTCTTTAATGATGATTCGAAATGGACACAACAATGTTTGTTCACTGATATTTGCATGAAGTTAGCTGCTGTAACGAAGATGTTGCCGCTAAGAGACTTCTCGGCTGACTGCCTTACACGCCTTCTCGGCTCCGAAGTCACATGATCGTCCTTGACCTTACTTCTTGCAGGTTAACTTCTAGTCATGTACAAATCCTGATTATATCTCTACTGAGCTGATTCTCAGTCACTAACAGGTTATTTCTTACTTACTGTGTCTGGTTTTGTAATTTTGTCTTATCACCGTCGTTTCATTCAGACAATAATTAATAAATAATTACAGAGCTATTTTCATTATCATGCATTAGGCCCCCCTCTCTTTTCAAAATGCTGAAACAACTGTGTCAGTCTATACGGTTTACTCTTCATTAACATGACAAGAAAAGTGGCACACTCTTGTCGTACTACTCAGCCAATAATGTTAAGCTCATTCACACACACATATTACAGTAACACGTGAAACTTGGATATTCCAATACACATCACAGAAGAAAAAAAACACATATTATATGGCGGACACGAATTTACACATCCATCCACACCTGGACGTGGTGAAGGCTCAGCCCCCTTTGTATTTCTGAGAGCTGAAGTCTGACTGCAATGAGATCCAATGTTCCCCGGACATTTTCATGCAGTTCCTCATTCATGCAATTTCATGAGCATCTTACACCTTCTATAAGCAATTATGCTCTGGGTGAAGGTATGTGTGCATTTCGGAAATATCTCGCTCTCACTTTCGTTCTTTACTCGCATATTGCTATGTGATATTACTATTTGTCTTGTGATTGACCATTATTACCTTTTACCCGATTGCCTGCCAAACAAAAAAAGTGGGTCCTGACCAAACATAAATTCATGGCAGAAAATGGGAAGTAGGGGTGTGTGGCAATAATGATGTTAAACTGGTTGCATTTTTATCAGATATATTGCATGATATATCAAAATTAAAGGCGATTGCACAGGGAACATGACAGTGTTAATAATTAACTGATAGGTTAGAAATATTATGAAAATAATGAGATGTTTATTAATAACAATTTAAATTAAAGGGGAGACAATTATGCCACGTCTCCACATACCAAAGCGTTATTTCTTATCCGCTGAAGATAATCCTGTTATATGTACTGAATAATTATAAATACACCACTTGTCTTCACTAATATCACAAGAACTGCCCCATAACACTAATAAAATACAATTAAATAATAATATTCGGACGCACATAATTTTACACAAGATGGAAAATGGCATGAACACACCAGGCAGATTGTACTGAGAAACACTATAAACACTATTTTCTATTTAGTTGCAATTATGATTCTTTTAGATTTAATTATTTAAATACTCCTTAAGTACTGTGTGATAGGCAAATACAATTTAGGGGCACAAGTGTGGCACCTTAGTGCAAGGTTAATTTGACATGTGCCATCATATTACGACGAATTTTCACTTCTAGTTTTGTTTTCGAATATTACCGTCAACTAAATAATTAACTGAATACTGCACAAGGTATTAATTTTAGAATCTTTCACAAAGTCCTTTAAATCACAATAAATATAATATAAGATTGTTTAAAACTGTAATTTTATTAAAATCTATAGGGTTCAGAACCAGAAGGCATTGTCATTTCTAAAATAATCCTAACAAACTACTTAAACTTTCGTTTTCTCCTAAAACACCGTGAATCTGCGCCACTTGTCTGTCAATGATCGAATGGCAATCTCTATGTGTGTAAATCGTCATTTCCGGGCACTAAAATTTGTGGAAAATAAGAGAAATGAAACAAATAACGCACTGTCTGTACCAAGCCGATGGATCGTTCTATTTAGCCGACCTATCGGCTCACGGCAAGCAATCAGTTAATCAATAGTTATTACCGTATGACTGCGTTATGATTCTCTGATTTAATTTGAGGATATGCTACTCAGATACACCTCTCTAATCCTTGCTGGTTCCACTGGTGATTGTTCACGAGTTGTTTAGATGCTTTATTATTTATCTTTATTATATCTTACCATTATGTGTAGCCTTTCGTGCATAATATATTTACTCACACTATTCTCAATTTCCTTATATCCCAGTTCCATTCTATCTATTCATCTACTTGACCTTGTATAACAATACACCAAAAAAATCTTCACGTATGAAACATGTTATCCGTACATTAAAATAATGTATCATGACCCTTTCTGGTCTAGTCCTTTGTCTACCGGGTTCATACGTTTATATTCTATCTAGTATTTTGTATGTTTGCTTTATTCAAAAACAAAAATTCCAAATTTGGTCTCGTTCAACCTGCTTCTTCAGTGTTGTTAACGTTCAGATCCGTGTTTTTTGGAGGGTTTATCCTGTTTCTGTCTGTGCGGCCTTATGATTGAATCAATTAGGGGATTGGTTGGCGAGTTATCCTTTGTGCCCGTCTTCTCTGGCGGTGTCCTTGATCAGTGTTGGCTTCTGACTCGTCTGTATTGCTAGAATGCTGTCCTTATAAGGACTGTTTCTTGATCTGTTTGCTTGCTCTAGCTAGCTTTTATTGAGTTACACGCAGCGTTAAGACTTGCCTCCATTTCCTCGCTTCTTCTTCTTCTTCTTCTTCTTCTTCTTCTTCTTCTTCTTCTTCTTCTTCTTCTTCTTCTTCTTCTTCTTCTTCTTCTGCTGCTGCTGCTGCTGCTGCTGCTGCTGCTGCTGCTGCTGCTGCTGCTGCTGCTGCTGCTGCTGCTGCTGCTGCTGCTGCTGCTTCTTCTTCTTCTTCTTCTTCTTCTTCTTCTTCTTCTTCTTCTTCTTCTTCTTCTTCTTCTTCTTCTTCTTCTTCTTCTTCTTCTTCTGCTTCTTCTGCTTCTTCTGCTTCTTCTTCTTCTTCTTCTTCTTCTTCTTCTTCTTCTTCTTCTTCTTCTTCTTCTTCTTCTTCTTCTTCTTCTGCTTCTTCTTCTTCTTCTTCTTCTTCTGCTTCTTCTTCTTCTTCTTCTTCTTCTTCTTCTTCTTCTTCTTCTTCTTCTTCTTCTTCTTCTTCTTCTTCTTCTTCTTCTTCTTCTTCTTCTTCTTCTTCTTCTTCTTCTTCTTCTTCTTCTTCTTCTTCTTCTTCTTCTTCTTCTGCTTCTGCTTCTTCTTCTGCCTCTGCTTCTTCTTCTTCTTCTTCTTCTTCTTCTTCTTCTTCTTCTTCTTCTTCTTCTTCTTCTTCTTCTTCTTCTTCTGCTTCTGCTTCTGCTTCTTCTTCTTCTTCTTCTTCTTCTTCTTCTTCTTCTTCTTCTTCTTCTTCTTCTTCTTCTTCTGCTTCTGCTTCTTCTTCTTCTTCTTCTTCTTCTTCTTCTTCTTCTTCTTCTTCTTCTTCTTCTTCTTCTTCTTCTTCTTCTTCTTCTTCTTCTTCTTCTTCTTCTTCTTCTTCTTCTTCTTCTTCTTCTTCTTCTTCTTCTTCTTCTTCTTCTTGTTGGTGTTGCTACTGCCGCTTCTGCTGTTGTTGTTGTTATTGTTGTTGTTGTTGTTGCTGTTGCTGATACTGCTGCTGCCTCCGCTGTTGTTATTATTGTTGTTGCTGGTGTTGTTATTGGTGATGGTGGTGCTGCTGCTGCCTATGCAGTTAATGTTGTTGGTGTTGTTGGCGTATAGATCTGTATAAGTGTGATGTTAGTATTATTTGTTTGAAGTATTTTAGTGTGATGTCGATTACTGAATGCAGTGTATTCAAAATAGCCAAAGAAATTTTTTTTGTCTTGCAAGCGTATGTGTGGAGTAGGTTGCTTCAAAACAGCGTGACTTTTGTGACAGACTATTCACGACTGAATCAGTCACACCGAGTAGTGACCCCTGAGACGTGACACACTCGACCAAGAGAATTGCTCTTTTTATCCAGGAAACCAAGCACTTTGCGCTCTCCGGCTTGCATTGAACGCAATGGTGACTACATCGAAAAATGATTCATTTGTTCTTTACTTTTTAATAATATATATAAAACACAAAAACTCTAACGTCTTCACTTGAATCCCCCCCCCCCCCCCAGTATGTAACTAGAGACATTATGTTTATAGAACTACGGGAACACCGTGAGTGATATGGTCAGTATTACGTTAGATGCCTTTACTTTCAAAGGAATCCGAGCATTTTGTCGGTAAGTTTGTATTGAACACAGTGTTGACTAAATAAAAAAAAAAGATATATTTATTATTATCGTTTTCAGAATATTTTCACACATAATAAAAAAAAATGTAAAGTTTTCATTTGAAGTATTTGATCAAGGCACGACACGAGAGCGACGCTATGCGAAGGACTTACTGCATATTTATGAATATTTTTGATGTAGTTAATGCGTCTCCTTTATCTGAATCATCATTATCTTCCACTGTTACCGTCAATCATCGTGGGGGGAGGAATAGGTGACGTTCCAGAGCACGGTGGATGGCATTGGATATTGTCATTCCGTCTGATTGTACAACGTCTTTGATGTCGTCAATTCATGCCCTTCTCGGGCGTCGGCTAGCTCCCGTAGCAGATCTTCTTTAATGTAGCGTCAGTTATGGTAGTTGATGCTTTTGCATTCCGTACCATTAGCCGTACCATTTTATTTTCTGCCTTTCAAATATATGTGACGAAATGGGTTGATCACACTGTCTGTCTGATAACATTTTAGTCAGTCTCGGATAGTTAAGTTGGCATCTCTCCTCAAGCATATCATCTCACAGGTGTTGATTTTTGCCGAAGTGTGATTTGGATAATGTTTAAGTTGTTACAGTGGTACCATAGGGTTGTTGTGCATATATTATTTATTATATACCTGTCGTTATTAGGACATGGGTATATTTGATTGTTTCAGTACTGGCGATAGTTGATATAGAAGTATCATTTATTAACAAATGTTCTAAATATAGAAGCACGCTTCTCTATCCAACAGCCGGTTGCGGTTACTATGCAGAAAACGAGACCTATTGGTATACTTCAGACACCGGTTGCATAAAATACTATTGTCTACATGGACTATTTTACCCAATTGAAAGAGGTACATCACACATGTTGGCATTGGTCATGTTGTTTTAAACATTGCTATGTTTCCTAAACACAGAAACCACACATAATGTTTTGCAGGATTCATTTTGACATATTTCGCTGCATCTGGTCAGGTGCATACTACAGAGTTATAAGTTATATGTCATTTAAAGAGAATAAAGGAATAATACTTTGGCTGGTATATGTAAAACACACTACATTAGAAATTAGGCGATTTCATTCAGTTTTGTTCAAATAGAAAGATTTCGTTGTAAATGTGCGATTACCTGGGGATAACAAATGCGACAAATTCAAAGATTTCAGTGACTATGTGTTTTAAGTATGTCAACTAAAGTAAGAGGGAGCTTCAAATGAATACCTCAAATGTGTGATATAAATTACAAAACCATGTCATTGTCTTGTAACCTGTCAATATTGTTGTTAAGGATGCCAAGAGCGTTAGGCACGTTGCATAACAATGTAGGCAAGTACGGTGACGTCATGAATACAGTTTGAAGATGGCCGTCCCACTTTTGAAATGCACTAAAGAGAAGCAGCGTTCTGTTATCCGTTTTTGGATCAGTGAAGGGGTGAAACGTATAGAAATTCATCGACGAATAAAGCATGGTGATGCATACCTGTCAGTCCAGCAAAGAGAATGAGTGGAGTAGGGAGTTTCAAAACGACGTGACATCTGTGACTGACTGTTCACAACCGGGTGAGGCACATCGAGTAGTACACCAGAGAATGTGTATCTAAGGAAATCTAAGAACTTTATCAATGCCGGAGGACTTGGAATGAACGCAGTGGTGACTACATTGAAAAATGATACATTTATTTTTTACTTTTTCAGAATATATATTTAAAAAAAAAAGGTTTTCATTTAAAGCCCCCTGGTCTAATTTATGTTCTCAGGTTAATATGGTTTATAATTCTGCAATGTGCACAATGCTCTCTGCAATAGCTATCGATTGGGTAATGCGCAAATGCATAAGCAACACAAATATGGGTAACCATAGGGCTGACACAATTTTAGAAGACCTGGACTTTGCAGACGAAATAGTACTTTTGAGTTCAACACACCCAGATGCCCAAGAGAAAATAAACCATCTCCAAAATATTTCAGGACAAATTGGTCTCCAAATTAACACCACAAAAACAAAGACTATTGATCTTACCAACAGTTCAGACGACACCAAATTAAACAACTACGCTTTTGAAAAAGTCAACAGCTTCACATACCTAGGAAGCAAAATGACATCTACAGGGGACTCAACACCAGAAATAGCATCTAGAATCGCACTGGCATCTGGTGCCTCCAATAAACTGTCAAACATCTGGAAGTCAAAGAGGCTTAGCAAACACACGAAACTTCATAAGAGCATGAACGGTGCTGCACAACGTAGGGGTATTCCAGACTTATAAGGCACAGACCTCACATGGAAAAGTCGGATGTGGATAAAGGCAAGGCCCTTCTTGCATGCTACAAAGAGCAGACTGACCAGAAAGACGAGCCCGCCAGACAGAGGACCACAACGACACTCTCTCAGTTGTGCGATGGGGTCGGGACAGACGAAGAATACATAATCACAGCTGAGACAATACGTGCGACGTTCAAAAGATCACCTAACACCGCCCCAGGCCCAGACGGCATCCGATATGGTGACCTACTGGTGATGTCAGATGATGACATGGAAGAACTGGCCAGAGAATTTAACACCCGTATCCAGATGGGTCAGATCAAAGAGGAATGGCTACACAGCTACTTGCTGCCGCTGCCAAAACCGAACAAAGACCATTCCAAGATAAGCGGCTACAGAATCATTACGATGCAGAACACTGCTGGCAAGCTACTGGAGAAAACTGTAGCACACAGACTTGCTTGTGACTTGGAACAACTCGGCTGCTTCCCGCCCACACTTGGAGGATACAGACGCAACAAAGAGTCATGACTGAATGCGGCAGTCTTTGCTCAAGATGTTTACGAAGGATTTCAGGTCAGAGAAGAGACATGTGCGGCCGCCATAAACTTAGAGGACGCATACAATAAAGTATTCTTCGGGCACTTGATGCAAGCCCTCCTCAGACTGAAAGTTCCCCCTCACCTTGTACGATGGATAGCTGCAGTTCTGCTCCAAAGGAAGGTGATGCTAAGATGTGAGAGTTGGTCTTCTGAGCTGATTACGATACGTCCAGGATTGCCGCAGGGTTCACCACTGTCACCAATACTATTCAATGCGTATACGGTGCCGATCACTGAATAACAGTTGGACGGAAGGGGTAGGACTCTGTCATTTGCTGATGACATTCTCGTGTATCGAAGGGTCGAGATAGACAGGCGGTTGCCAATGATATGCAGGGCGAACTAGATCGAATTTCCTCATGGTGCGCGGATGCCAGTGCCATCGTCAACCCTGCAAAGGCATCGGTTACATGGTTCTCCCTAAACAACCATATTGTGAACACAGACCTACCGGCAGTGAGAATGGATGGAAGCATTTTGAATAGAACCCAGTCGATGACATATCTTGGCGTGAGGCTTGATCGTAGCCTGTCTTTCAAAGGTTTGTCAGCAATGAGAGTCATGGTGACTACCAATATCGAGCAAAGACTGCTATTACTTCTGTTCCAAGGACTGGTGCTCTCACCAATCGAGTATGCCCTGGCCATCCTTACTGTCAGCCCTACACAGATTGGAACACTTGAAAAGGTACAAAACGAGGCCATGCGCATCATTTTGGGCTGCACGAGAGACACCAGCTGTGTAGCGATGAGATACCTCCTTGACTTCCCGATAATGAACCACAGGATCAAGATCTGGAGAGCTCGTGCGTACTTGAAAATAAGTGCGGATGAGCAGCACCCTCTGCATGACGCTATATTCAGAGAAAAGGGTAACAGGCTAAAGAGAGGCAAATCATGGATGGGTCGGGCGGAAGATGTCGTCAGACAGGTCTGCAGTCCTACCAGTATCAACCCCGGCAAGGAATGGGTGCCTGTGCTTCCAGCTTTTAAGTGCATCTTCTCCTGCATTATCACACTTGACAGACGGCGCAGAGAACAGAATCCTGTCACTGTCAATGCAGAGGTCAACGCGCTCATCAATGAACACGCAGACAACCCCGATCTATACAGATGGATCTGTTGTAAAAAAGCAGAGAAGTGCGTGGGCATTTACAGCCCGTTCAGCGGGCCGAACCGTTCAAGAATCCTGTGGTGCCCACACTATGCCCACGAGCAACATGACGATGGAGGTGATGGCAGTAACACATGCTTTCCTATGTTTAGAAGCACAGCATTATTCCAACGTGTGTGTATTAAGTGATTCAATGAGCATGATTCGGAAGGTCGAAGCTGGATCTGTACGTAGACAGTGGACTGAGTCGCTGAGGGAGTATGTTGTCCGTAAAGTCACTTTCATCTTTGTCCCGGGACATGCGGGAGTCGAGGGAAATGAACGAGCTGATAAACTGGTTGGCTCTGCACCCCCTGCGGATGGCCAGCCCTTGGATCGTGCCGATGTTATTAACGTCCTTAAAGATATGTCGAGAATAGAAGACTTTGACGTCAGTGAATCCACATCGCTGTCCAGGGTGAAAGACTTGGGAGTAAGAATTGGCACGGCCAGACACGAGAGGTACATCGGGAAAACAAAGCGCCTCGTCAACCAACACAGAACTGGCACTATTAGCCACCGGACGCTGATGCATATGCTGGGGGGGGGAGGATCTAAGCACCTATGGACATGTCCGGAGTGCAATGAAGATACCCCAACTGATAACTGATAACTGATAACGAAATTTAAAATCTTCTTGTGTGATTCCAGTATTAACGTATGGATGTGAAAGTTGGAAATCAATGGTACCTTTAGATAAAAAAATTAGATAATTTTGAGAATAAATGTCTTAGAAGAATTCTAAACATCGACTGGGCAGACTTTAGAACCAATGCGCACATAAGACAAGAGGCCAAGCAAGATACAGTATCCAATTTTATAAGAAGACACCGATGGAACTGCATCGGCCATGTACTCAGAATGGACAAGACAAGATTCCCCTACCAAGCCCTTATATCAGTGGTTCTCAACCGGTGGGGAATTCCCCCCCCCCCAGGTGGGATTTTTAGGGTTTCCAGGGGGGGGGGGAATGAAGACCATTTCAAGATCACATTAATACAAGAACCGATTACTTGATATTGTTTTTCCCTTCATACTTTACAGTTAAGTACCTCTCATCCTTCTAAAATTCATTTTATAAAGTCAGTAGACCCACAAATCATGTTTTATTTGGATGTCTAGACTTGTTTTAGTATGTGCTATTAAATTTACCTTACATTTTTTGGTATACTGTATGGGGATGGGGGGATTTTTAGATAGGAAATATGAAAGGGGGGAATGACGTTCTGAAAATACGGTGAAAGGGGGGGGGGAATGGGTCAAATTTTTGATAGAAAGGGGGGGGGGGAATGACGTTCTAAAAATATGGTGAAGGGGGGAACGGGCCAAAAAAGGTTGAGAACCACTGCCTTATATGGTCACCAGTAGGGAAAAGAAAACGGGGAAGACAAGAGAGACCCTGCGTAGAACCATCATTAGAGAAGGCTCATTCAATGGCCAAGTAAATATCCAAGATCTACAACAGGTAGCAGCGAACCGCCAAGCATGGAGAGCCATTGGGCTTATGAGGAAAGACTAACAAGACTAAATAATGTGCACAATGACGATTAGCAGTAGAATATGCCAGGCAATAAATCGTGCATTGTGTGTGGCTTCTGTGTTTGCATCAACTAAGAGAATCAGTGATTTTGTATTGATATTCTGACAAGGGAAGGGTGACTGCTGAGAGGTTACAGTGTCTGACTAGGGGTCATAAAGTATTATTATTATTAAGTACATTGTTCGTTCCCAGAATACGCCTGGGAATTTATCCAAGAACAATTGATCATCATAATCCAGTGTCATGAAGGCTGGTTTAGGCGATCATATCTCTCCACAAATTACGACCTCCGACGTTATGGATCAATTCGTGTGTTGACTCTCTTCTGTGCCATGACACTAGGCTCTCAAGAATCTGCTCACGCTGTCTTCCTCTATCTTTTTATCCACAAATCTTTCCGGTTGTCAACATGTCTTCTCATATCGTTGCTTAAAAAAACAAAAACCGTAACTGCCTCTTTCTGATGTTTGTGATAAGTTGTCTTTGCTACTCAGCTTCACTTAAAGCGTCCTGATTGATAATTTTGGCTGTCCTATAAATTGTCAGCATTCTTCTATACAACCACATCTCCGGGGCTTCCATGAATTGTTCGTCTGTTTATTAATTGTCCAGGATTCGCAGCCGTATGCTATTTAGTTAGTTAGTTAGTTAGTTAGCTGTTGGTTAGTTAGTTAGTTAGTTACTTAGTTAGTTAGTTAGTTGGTTAGTTAGTTAGTTAGTTAGTTAGTTGGTTGGTTAGTTAGTTAGTTAGTTAGTTGGTTGGTTAGTTAGTTAGTTAGTTAGTTGGTTAGTTAGTTAGTTAGCTGTTGGTTAGTTAGTTAGTAGTTACTTAGTTAGTTAGTTAGTTGGTTAGTTAGTTAGTTAGTTGGTTGGTTAGTTAGTTAGTTAGTTAGTTGGTTGGTTAGTTAGTTGGTTAGTTAGTTAGTTAGCTGTTGGTTAGTTAGTTAGTTAGTTAGTTAGTTAGTTAGTTGGTTAGTTAGTTAGTTAGTTAGTTGGTTGGTTAGTTAGTTAGTTAGTTCGTTGGTTAGTTAGTTAGTTAGTTAGTTGGTTAGTTAGTTAGTTAGTTAGTTAGTTATTTAGTTAGTTAGTTAGTTGGTTGGTTGGTTGGTTGGTTGGTCGGTCGGTCGGTCGGTCGGTCGGTCGGTCGGTCGGTCAGTCAGTCAGTCAGTTAGTTAGTTAGTTAGATAGATAGTTAATTAGTTAGTTAGTTAGTTAGTTAGTTAGTTAGCTAGCTAGTTAGTTAGTTAATTAGTTAGTTAGTTAGTTAGTTAGCTAGTTAGTTAGCTAGTTAGTTAGTTAGTTAGTCAGTTAGTTAGTTAGTTAGTTACTTACTTAGTTACGTAGTTAGTTAGTTAGGTAGTTAGTTAGTTAGATAGTTAATTTGTTAGTTAGTTAGTTAGCTAGCTAGTTAGCTAGCTAGTTAGTTAGTTAGTTAATTAGTTAGTTAGTTAGTTAATTAGTTAGTTAGTTAGTTAGTTAGCTAGCTAGTTAGTTAGTTAGTAAGTTAGTTAGTTAGTTAGTTAATTAGTTAGTTAGTTAGCTAGCTAGTTAGTTAGTAAGTTAGTTAGTTAGTTAGTTAGTCGATAGGACATCCTCATTGCATATTGAACACTTCAGTCCATACATGTCCGGATCTCTTCCTCAGTAAATCACGCAGCGTGTAGTGGCTTCCTGCGTAGTGTTCTTGTTTGTCCACGCCTCTTTTAACTTGCTGTTCTTGCAGCCTGACCATGGCTGTAGATTCACAATCATCACTTAGTTGTAAATGACTCACTTATCGTAGATCATTCAGAATATCAGCCTGATTAATGGCTCGCCCGCCTTCTACAGTAGTCTTACCTGCAAGCATGTCAACGGCTCATTCCCTTGTACATGCGCATGCCCTGGCACAAAAATTAAACTAATCGTTGCCAGCCCATACCGCTTCAGAGGCAGCAATCACTTTCTTCGAAGCCAGCCCATCTGTATCTTCCTGAGCGTACTCATTGAGTCACTAAGGAAACATACTCGAGTGAATGTCTGTGCCTCGATCCATGTTATTGCTTTACTTACTGCCATGAATCCCATAATCAGGATACTGCTACTTGTGATCAAAGTAAAAGCACCAGATTCTTCCTTCACACCTCTCCCTCCGACCTGAGCCTAAAATCCCATAAACTTATCACTCGTCGAATGGATGACCCATCTATGTGAGAGCATCACCCACTAAAGAATTCTCGAAGATCAAAGCCTGTACTTCCGCATCCACAGCAGCCAGGTTTTCATTTCTGCAGTTTCTGTCAAGTTGGATGCAAACAGACAAGGACGTACAGACATATGTTGGCATTTGTATCCGCTCCTGGCCAGGTTCTAAGTCCTCAAGTGAACACACCTGTTGAAGAATGTCTTCGACTTGACCCATCCACGACTTTCCTCTTTTTAACCTGCTGCCCTTTACCTTCTTAATTTCATTATGCAGTGGATGTTGTGTGTTTGTTTTGACTCTGTGGTAGGCAAATTCGTATGTTCCCCCTTCCCCCAAGGTAGCACATCGCCCTGCATGCTGTATCTCTTGTACATCCACGAATAATACGCATAGCTTCGTTCCGTATCCTTTCCATCATTTCCATCTGCTTATGGCTGAGAGTCATGATCATCATCGCATACTCAAAAACAGAAAGGACCAGACCCTCGTATAGAAAACATAGATGGCGCTGCTCACAGTTTACTGCCGCCATCGACCGCATAGCAGCAAAACTCCGCATGACTTTTGTTATCGCCGTGTCTATGTACTCAGTATAAGCAAGGCTTGTATCATATATATATATATATATATATATATATATATATATATATATATATATATATATATATATATATATATATATATATATATATATATATCTTAGTCAGATATGACTGAGCTACAGTATGACAGTAGACGGTACTACCTGCTTTCTGTCAGCGCCAAATGTTCGGCGGCCAAACCCGACACCCCACATTGTGCCAATGACTTCTGGCTGAAGAGCACAATTGGGAGGGTACAAGCCTTATCCTGGTGCGCTTTACTAAAACACGACTACAAGAGACAAATTGGACGTTGCGGCCAAAGCCTTCGTCAGCACAGGACAAACAAATACAAACCAACACAAACCTACATGAAACACACTATGACAATATTAAACTATTAAACTAATAAAATGTACTCATCTGATTCTGTGTCCTTGCTTGGAAAGACTGACACGCGTAGGGCTCCAGTGGATTAATAGTGCTATTAATCCACTGGAGCCCTACTCGTGTCAGTCTTTCCAAGCAAGGACACAGAATCAGATGAGTATATTTTATTAGTTTAATAGTTTAATGTTATAATAGGGAAACAAAACTCGCTTACACTCAGGAAATAAATGACCGTAGACCCCGAGGTAGACCAAGAAGGCGGCGGAGAGATAATACATATACAGACCTACAAGCACTTGGAATCAACGACTGGCAAGAGAAGGTCCACCAGAGAGACGAATGGAGACGGATTGTATCTGCAGCAAAGAACCTCAATGGCTCGGAACGCTGAAGAAGAAGAATAGTTTAATGTTGTCATAGTGTGTTTCATGTAGGTTTGTGTTGGTTTGTATTTGTTTGTCCTGTGCTGAGGAAGGCTTTGGCCGCAACGTCCAATTTGTCTCTTGTAGTCGTGTTTTAGTAAAGCTCACAATCTACTTCTCGTTTTTTTTTTTTTTGGGGGGGGGGGGGGGGGGTGATTCATTCATTGCCTTTTATCCTGGTGCGAGGAAGTTCAACCCAAAGACAAAATGTCATGGCAGGGCAGACCAGGCCCTAAGCCTTGGTTAGCAGCTGGTCTAGGATCGAAGCTCTGACAGTCGGACAGTTAGAGCATTGCTTTGCTGATCCGGCAGCTTCTGCAGCTTGTCTTGTTCCAGATGTATAGGAGTTAACTTTCCTCTGGAGTGAATTAGGCAGGCCCAGAGAGCGATCATGCTGCATGGGCAATACATGGTCTCTGTAGTTTAGGCCAGACTTTGTGCTATGGAGAGGCAATAACTCCAACCCTGATCTTAACCGGTCTCGGAATCAAAGCGAGAGGTAACTGTTACGGGCTATACGTCCTTGTCAATTGGCGTAGACATGGGGTGCCACGCGTTGCCTCTGACGGTGGGAGACACCTACAGGTATCACTGATCAGCTACCGCCCACCTCAAGCTGGGCAGCCCCCGGCAACTTGGGTGCTGATCCGCCACAGCCTGCCTGCTTCAATGGGTGCTTGGAGCTAGGATAAAATCTGAATCGGAGGCTGTAAAACCAATGCACAAGGTACTAATAAAAAGAAAAATAGACACCTCAAGCTACGGCTAGCAACCTGGAACGTAAGAATCATGTGCCCAGGATTTTCCATTGACTTAGCAAATATTGACGATGTGAGAAAAACGGCTGTGATTGATGCCGAACTCAATCGGCATAACAGGGATATTGCTGGCCTGCAGGAGACTCACCTCGCTGACGAAGGGTCACTTAGGGAAAACAATTACACCTTTTTTGGAAGGTTAAAGGGCAGGCAGAAAAAGGCAACATGATGTGGGCTTTGCAGTGAAGAATTCGCTACTGGGAATGATTGATATCGTAGCTGGAGATAATGAAAGACTACAATCCCTGTGCTTGGCAACCTCTTGTGGTTTTGCCACCATTATCACTGCATATGCACCGGAACTCGCTTCCTCTGATTATGTGAAGGAAACGTTCTATGAGGAGCTAGACTCTGTGATCAAGGCAGTTCCAAAATCCGACTACATTTATATGTTCGGTGATTTCAGTGCTCGTGTGGGCAAGGGCTCGCGTTCATGGCCAGTGCGCCTTGGAAAATACAACATCCGTCGCATGAATGATAATGGGAAAAGGCTGCTGAGCATTGCACCAGAAATGACCTATGTATTACAAACTCCATTTTTAAAACTAAAGAGCTGCATAAGATCACACGGAAACATCAAAGATCCGGCCATTGGCAACAGCAGGACTTTATTATCACACGGAGATAACATCTGAGCCATACATCATTAACTCGAAGTTACCACAGTGCTGACTGTGATAAGGATCATTCTTTGGTTTTTGCAAGGGTTAGATTGAGACCAATGAAAATCTACACAGCTAAACACAAATCCAGCCCAAGGATTAATATTATTAACACTCACGATCCTGGAAAGTGCTTTGAGTTTTAACAGTAACTTGAAGACGCTTTCACTGATATATCACACAATTGTACAGGGGAGTCTCTGTGGCGAAGTGGTCAAGCCGTTTGACGTTTGATTTGTGAGCCGAAGGTTGTGGGTTCGACTCCGGGCCGCGTCCTTCGGTTTACGAGCTAAATGCTTCGGAGACTCCCATGGGTCGTCACTAAAAGCTACGGAGTTCGTGCTTTGTGCGACGCTTTCCGTGCTGCGGAAAGAGACCGAGCCATATGGGATAAAAACCCGGTGCAATGAAGTCGACCCTGTCGACTTTTAAGCGACTTTTTTTTAAAGCGACAATTGTACAGTAAGTGAAATGTAGAGTAAACTTAAGGAAACTATTTATAAAACAGCGGTGGGTGGTTACGGCACCGTGGATCATAAGAGGCAGGACTGGTTTGCGGCAAACAGCCAAATACTGCAGCCTTGACTGATAAAAAAGAAGATAGCTCTCTAAAGAAGCAAGGAAAGATCAACGCGTAACAGTCTGATTGAGCTGAAGCAAGATAGGGAGGATGTGCAAAAGGCTGCCAGGCAGTGTGCGAATGACAATTGGATCAAGTTATGTGAGTCCATTCAAATCGCAAGTGTTAAGGGAAACATCAGAAGCATGTATGAAGGGATAAAGAAAGCCTGTGGTCCAATGATCAAAATAAGTGCACCATTGAAAACCTTGACTGGAGAAATCATCATTGATAAGAAACAGCTGATGGATAGATGGGTTGAGCACTATTTAGAGCTTTACTTGAGTGAGACCAAGCTAGCGGATGATGCCCTCAACGCCATAAAGGCCCTGCCAACTCTAGACCACATGGAAACACTTCCCACCATAACAGAAGTTAAGTGTGCTATAAATTAACTTGCATCTGGCAAGGCTCCAGGTAAGGATGGGATTCCAATAGAGGTAATCAGGAGTGGGCAAGACATACTCACTCTACAGATCCACCAGCTAATAGAGCTATGCTGGCGAGAAGGACAAGTCCCACAGGATTTCAAAGATTCAAGCATCATAACGCTGTACAGGGCGATAGAAGCGACTGTAACAACAATAGGGGTATCTCACTTCTGTATATTGTTGGGAAAGTATTTGCCAGAATTGTTCTGCACACACTTCAAGTCCTGGAAGATCAAGTCTACCCCGAATCACAGTGCGGCTTCCGACAGAACAGGTCTACCATTGATATGATATTCTCATTGCGACAAATGTAAGAAAAATGCCGGGAACAAAATCAACCACTGTTTATTTCCTTCATCGACCTCACAAAGGCATTTGATTTGGTCAGTCGTGAGTGTCTGTTCAAGGCACTAAAGAAGATTGGCTGCCCACCAACTCTTCTGTCCATTGTGGAATCGTTCCACACAGGCATGAAGGGTATAATCAAGTTTGATGGTGCAACTTCAGAAGAGTTTGAAATCAAGAGTGGAGTTAAGGAAGGTTGTGTACTATCCCCACCCTCTTTTTCACTTCTACTGAAATATGCCTTTCGTGATCAGGATGACGGTATATACATTCACTCACGTAGAGATGGCGGCGTCTATAATGCTCAGAGATTGAAGGCCAAGACCAAAATTAGGAGGGTACTAATCAGAGAGTTGCTTTCTGCGGATGCTGCTGCAATTACGACCCACTCTGAGGAAGAATTACAACATCTACTATCTACATTCTCTAATGCTTGTTCTGAATTTAGTTTAATAATTAACAAAATGAAGACACAGATTATGTCACAGGGTGCACATGGGGTACCATCAATCTTTATTGACGACGCCGAACTGGAGATAGTAGACCATTTTACATATCTAGGATCAGAGGTAAACAGCAAATTATCCCTAGATCAGGAAATTAACATCAGGATTGGAAATGCAGCAACAACAATGAACATGTTAGCAAAAAAGAGTCTGGGAGAACAGGAAACTTACTGCTAACACAAAAGTCCTCGTCTACCAAGCCTGTGTGCTTCGTACTCGTCTTTATGGCAGTGAAACCTGGACAGCTTACTCACACCAAGAGAAACGTTTAAACAGCTTTCATATGCGGTGTCTGCGAAGAATACTTGGTATTAAGTACCAAGACAAACTCACAAATACTGAAGTATTGGAAAGATTAGGTTGTGTGACGGTGTGTCCCATGCTTAGTCTTCGTAGACTTAGATAGATAGGACATGTTAGGAGAATGGATGATGGTAGAATCCTAAAGAACATCTTTTTGGTGAATTACAGATGGGTAGGGGATCTCAGGGTCGGCCTCTACTACTATACAAAGATGTGTGTAAGCGGGGCATGATTGATACAGGCATTGATAATGCACACTGGGAGCAAGTGGCCGCTGAACGTGTTGCATGGAGAGCAACTATCAGAAATGGAATAAAGACAAAGAAGAAAATGATTCAGATAAGCCTTACACAGAGCGTGAGAGACGTAAGATGGTGCATGATGGTGGAAATGACCATGTTTTCACATGCATCCACTGTGGACAAACATTTGCAGAGCGAATTGACCTTATCAGCCACACTCGCCACCGCCATGGGTCATAGTTATTAAGCCTTTTTGAAGCACAATGTACCAAACTATCGTCTGTCAAGACGGAAAGGTGCCAATGAATATATATATATAAAAGCAATGATGTACAGACCAGATGGAAACAGAGGAAGAGGCCGACAACGTAAACGATGGACGGAGGGAATAGCAGAGTTCTTGGGAATATCGATACATGAAGCCCATAAGTGGGCACTCACCCGCTGTTTATACTTCACCTCGACACCGCAAGGTACCAGAGGAACATGATGAGATGAGTTGAGATGAGACCGGCTTGTCTCCATTGGGGAGACACAACATGCACATTCTGTTGTCGCTGCTCGGAGTTCAATTCCGTGTGATGGGTTTACTGCCATGGTATATCAAACATTGATGCATTGTCCAATCTGGAAAAAAAAATAACAATAATAAATATGACGAACTTGACGAGAATCACAGTAAAATTAGGAATCTATGCAAAAAGCAAAAGAAGCATGACGTAAACACTGCTGATAAATTTAAAACCATGACAACACTCGTAATACCAAAATAATGCACACACGAATTAATGACATTACTAACGAAAGAGCACACGCACATCAACGAGTAGCCTGGAAACCAAAGATGACAAAATCATGAAAGAAAGAGGTCAGATTTTACATGCATGGTCAGATTATGTGAAAGCAATTTATGATGATACATGACATGACGGTATGATATTATTAGGAATAATAATGAAGGACCATCGGTTTTGAATATGGAAGTTCAGATTACTCTTAAAAATATGCAAACTGGCAAGACCCTTGGTCCAGATAACATCACAGCAGAAGTGACCGATACCTTAGAAGAATATGGAATAGACTTGGTCACCAGACTGCTGAACGCAAAATATGAAGCTTGAGATATACAAAAAAAAAGTCACTTAAAAGTCGACAGGGTCGACTTCATTGCACCGGGTTTTATCCCATATGGCTCGGTCTCTTACCGCAGCGCGGAAAGCGTCGCACAAAGCACGAACTCCGTAGCTGTAGCGACGACCCACAGGAGTCTCCGAAAAATGTAACTCGTGAACCGAAGGACGCGGCCCAGAATCGAACCCACAACCTTCGGAGCCCGAGTTAAACGGCTTGACCACTTCGCCACGAAGACTCCCTAGAGCTTGAGATATACCTTCTGAATTATGTAATTCTGTATTTATTGCAATCTTGAAGAAGCCAGGAGCCTTGGAATGTGATCAACATCGAAAAATAAGTATAATGAGCTACATTACAAAGTTGTTGCTAAGAATTTTTATCCAAAGAGTTAGGAAGAAAATGCAACCCAAAATAAGAGAAGAACAATGTGGGTTGTAGAAGGCAAGTAAATGATGTATAAATGCTGAGAACATTAATTAAACTTTCCATACGAGTAAACAAAGCACTGTATCTCAGGTTTATTGACTACACACATGCTTTTGATAAAGTGAGATATTTCAACGTGATAAAAATGATTGCAGATCTACAGGTTGATTGGAAAGACCTTAGACTTGTAAAAAACGTATATTGAAAACAACAAGCTGCCATAAGGAATGATAACAACGTGGGCCAATATCAACCTATTAAGAGAGGTTTGAGACAGAGATGTGTAATGTCTCCAGACATGTTTTTCCCTTTACAGTGAACATATTTTCTGAAATGTAGAAGATATGAAAGGAATCATCATTGGAGGACGAAACATGAATAACATTAGATATGCGGTTGATACAGTATTGGTTGCAGACAATGAGCAGGATCTGCAACATTTAGTAGATGAGGTTGTTGCACACAGTGATCAACTAGGATTATAATTACATTGTAAGAACACACAGCTTATTGTCGTCACTAGTAAGAGGGACATACAACAATGTAATTTACAAGTAAATGGGAATACTCTTAAACGAGTGAATCGGTACAGTTATATCGGAACAGTCATAGCATCAGATGGATAATACCTTGAAGAGATTGCAACAAGAATCGCCATGGCGAAAGTAACAGTTTGCTAGATGGAAAACATTGCGTATATCTGCTACATAGAACATGCACATGTGTATGGATGTGAAGCGTGGGCAATGAGCACACATGCTGGAAAAAAAAACAACCCGGTGGCTGTAGAAATGTGGTTTATGAGAAAAATGCCAAGAATACCATGGACAGATAGTAAAAATCAATGACCAAATCAGACAAGAAACAAATGAAAATCGCAAACTGATTAGAGAAACTAGACGTAGACAATCACACTGTTTTGGTTACGTTATGAAAAGACACATTGGAGAAAATGATGACAACTGGCAAGATCGAGGAGAAGAGAACAAGGGGAAGGCAGAGAAGTAAATACATGGATGGCTTGACAATGTGGCATGGTCGAGAGTAAAAACATTGAACTCTGGTGATCGAGTGAGATGACGAAACAAGACCGCCCATGCGTATCAGCATGGCACATGATGATGATGATATCAAAAATTGAGTGTGGGAGTGTGTGTGTATGTGTGTGGAGAGAGAGTGTGTGTGGAGAGACAGAAAGTGTGTGTGTGTGTGTGTTTGTGTGGAAAGAATGTGAGTGTGTGTGGATAGAGCGATAGAGGAAGCGAGAGAGAGAGAGAGAGACAGAGAGAGAGATAAAGAGAGAGAGAAAGAGAGAGAGAGACAGAGAGAGAGTTAGAGAGAGAAAGAGAGAGACAGACAAAGAAAGAGAGAGACAGACAGATAAAGAGAGAGACAGACAGGGAAAGAGAGAGAGGGTTAGAGAGAGAGAGAGAGTTAGAGAGAGAGAGAGAGAGAGAGAACTAAAGATCGTGAGAAACAGTAACGTACGCAAAGGACACTTGTACATGCCTTGGGTACATGGTGCTAACGCCATAATTGTCTAGACAGGCGGCAGTCGGTGATTGATGTAGACATCATAATTGTATAGACAGGCGGCAGTCGGTGATTGATGTAGACAACATAATTGTCTAGACAGGCGGCAGTCGATGATTGATGTAGACAACATAATTGTATAGACAGGCGGCAGTCGGTGATTGATGTAGACATCATAATTGTATAGACAGGCGGCAATCAGTGATTGATGTAGTCAACATAATTGTATAGACAGGCGGCAGTCGGTGATTGATGTGGACAACATAAATGTATAGACAGGCGGCAGTCGATGATTGATGTACACAATATAAATGTATAGACAGGCGGCAGTCGATGATTGATGTATACAACATAATTGTATAGACAGGCGGCAGTCGATGATTGATGTAGTCAACATAATTGTCTAGACAGGCGGCAGTCGGTGATTGATGTAGTCAACATAATTGTCTAGACAAGTGGCAGTCTCGGTGATTGATGTAGTCAACATAATTGTCTAGACAGGCGGCAGTCGATGATTGATGTAGTCAACATATTGTCTAGACAGGCGGCAGTCGATGATTGATGTAGACAACATAATTGTCTAGACAGGCGGCAGTTGGTGATTGATGTAGTCAACATAATTGTCTAGACAAGTGGCAGTCTCGGTGATTGATGTAGTCAACATAATTGTCTAGACAGGCGGCAGTCGATGATTGATGTACACAATATAAATGTATAGACTGGCGGCAGTCGATGATTGATGTATACAACATAATTGTATAGACAGGCGGCAGTCGATGATTGATGTAGTCAACATAATTGTCTAGACAGGCGGCAGTCGGTGATTGATGTAGTCAACATAATTGTCTAGACAAGTGGCAGTCTCGGTGATTGATGTAGTCAACATAATTGTCTAGACAGGCGGCAGTCGATGATTGATGTAGTCAACATAATTGTCTAGACAGGCGGCAGTCGATGATTGATGTAGACAACATAATTGTCTAGACAGGCGGCAGTCGGTGATTGATGTAGTCAACATAATTGTCTAGACAAGTGGCAGTCTCGGTGATTGATGTAGTCAACATAATTGTCTAGACAGGCGGCAGTCGATGATTGATGTAGACAATATAAATGTATAGACAGGCGGCAGTCGGTGATTGATGTAGACAATATAAATGTATAGACAGGCGGCAGTCGGTGATTGATGTAGTCAACATAATTGTATAGACAGGCGGCAGTCGGTGATTGATGTAGTCAACATAATTGTATAGACAGGCGGCAGTCGGTGATTGATGTAGACAACATAATTGTATAGACAGGCGGCAGTCGGTTATTGATGTAGACAACATAATTGTCTAGACAGGCGGCAGTCGATGATTGATGTAGACAACATAATTGTATAGACAGGCGGCAGTCGGTGATTGATGTAGACATCATAATTGTATAGACAGGCGGCAGTCGGTGATTGATGTAGACAATATAAATGTATAGACAGGCGGCAGTTGGTGATTGATGTAGACATCATAATTGTATAGACAGGCGGCAGTCGGTGATTGATGTAGACAACATAATTGTCTAGACAGGCGGCAGTCGATGATTGATGTAGACAACATAATTGTCTAGAAAGGCGGCAGTCGGTGATTGATGTGGTCAATATAATTGTATAGACAGGCGGCAGTCGGTGATTGATGTAGACAACATAATTGTATAGACAGGCGGCAGTCGGTGATTGATGTAGACAACATAATTGTATAGACAGGCGGCAGTCGGTGATTGATGTAGACAACATAATTGTATAGACAGGCGGCAGTCGGTGATTGATGTAGACAATATAAATGTATAGACAGGCGGCAGTCGGTGATTGATGTAGACAACATAATTGTCTAGACAGGCGGCAGTCGATGATTGATGTAGACAACATAATTGTATAGACAGGCGGCAGTCGGTGATTGATGTAGACAACATAATTGTATAGACAGGCGGCAGTCGGTGATTGATGTAGACAATATAAATGTATAGACAAGCGGCAGTCGGTGATTGATGTAGACAACATAATTGTCTAGACAGGCGGCAGTCGGTGATTGATGTAGACAACATAATTGTATAGACAGGCGGCAGTCGGTGATTGATGTAGACAACATAATTGTATAGACAGGCGGCAGTCGGTGATTGATGTAGACAATATAAATGTATAGACAGGCGGCAGTCGGTGATTGATGTAGACAACATAATTGTATAGACAGACGGCAGTAGGTGATTGATGTAGACAATATAAATGTATAGACAGGCGGCAGTCGGTGATTGATGTAGACAATATAATGTATAGACAGGCGGCAGTCGGTGATTGATGTAGTCAACATAATTGTCTAGACAGGCGGCAATCAGTGATTGATGTAGTCAACATAATTGTATAGACAGGCGGCAGTCGGTGATTGATGTGGACAACATAAATGTATAGACAGGCGGCAGTCGATGATTGATGTACACAATATAAATGTATAGACAGGCGGCAGTCGATTATTGATGTATACAACATAATTGTATAGACAGGCGGCAGTCGATGATTGATGTAGTCAACATATTGTCTAGACAGGCGGCAGTCGATGATTGATGTAGACAACATAATTGTCTAGACAGGCGGCAGTTGGTGATTGATGTAGTCAACATAATTGTCTAGACAAGTGGCAGTCTCGGTGATTGATGTAGTCAACATAATTGTCTAGACAGGCGGCAGTCGATGATTGATGTACACAATATAAATGTATAGACTGGCGGCAGTCGATGATTGATGTATACAACATAATTGTATAGACAGGCGGCAGTCGATGATTGATGTAGTCAACATAATTGTCTAGACAGGCGGCAGTCGGTGATTGATGTAGTCAACATAATTGTCTAGACAAGTGGCAGTCTCGGTGATTGATGTAGTCAACATAATTGTCTAGACAGGCGGCAGTCGATGATTGATGTAGTCAACATAATTGTCTAGACAGGCGGCAGTCGATGATTGATGTAGACAACATAATTGTCTAGACAGGCGGCAGTCGGTGATTGATGTAGTCAACATAATTGTCTAGACAAGTGGCAGTCTCGGTGATTGATGTAGTCAACATAATTGTCTAGACAGGCGGCAGTCGATGATTGATGTAGACAATATAAATGTATAGACAGGCGGCAGTCGGTGATTGATGTAGACAATATAAATGTATAGACAGGCGGCAGTCGGTGATTGATGTAGTCAACATAATTGTATAGACAGGCGGCAGTCGGTGATTGATGTAGTCAACATAATTGTATAGACAGGCGGCAGTCGGTGATTGATGTAGACAACATAATTGTATAGACAGGCGGCAGTCGGTTATTGATGTAGTCAACATAATTGTATAGACAGGCGGCAGTCGGTGATTGATGTAGACAACATAATTGTATAGACAGGCGGCAGTTGGTGATTGATGTAGACAACATAAATGTATAGACAGGCGGCAGTCGGTGATTGATGTAGACACCATAATTGTCTAGACAGGCGGCAGTCGGTGATTGATGTAGACAACATAATTGTCTAGACAGGCGGCAGTCGGTGATTGATGTAGACAACATAATTGTATAGACAGGCGGCAGTCGATGATTGATGTAGTCAACATATTGTCTAGACAGGCGGCAGTCCGTGATTGATGTAGTCAACATAATTGTATAGACAGGCGGCAGTTGGTGATTGATGTAGACAACATAAATGTATAGACAGGCGGCAGTCGGTGATTGATGTAGACACCATAATTGTCTAGACAGGCGGCAGTCGGTGATTGATGTAGACAACATAATTGTGTAGACAGGCGGCAGTCGATGATTGATGTAGACAACATAATTGTATAGACAGGCGGCAGTCGGTGATTGATGTAGACAACATAATTGTCTAGACAGGCGTTAGTCGATGATTGATGTAGTCAACATAATTGTATAGACAGTCGGCAGCCGATGATTGATGTAGCCAACATAAATGTATAGACAGCAGGCAGTCGACGGTTGATGTAGGCAACATTCTGAGCCATTGAGGTTCTTTGCTGTAGGTTCAAGCCGGGTGATTGATGTAGCCAACATAATTGTATGTCGGCAGTTGATGATTGATGTAGCCAACATAATTGTATAGACAGCCGGAAGTCGATGATTGATATAGCCAACATCACACCAGGCGTCGTTACTGTCCAGGGCATTGCCTGCCACCCTCATTAGGATGGGCCAACCTGGAATTGGAGAGTGGAGGGGGAGCAGATCTATCTGAAATATCTGCCACTGTTAGTTAGTTAGTTAGTTAATTGCAGTTCCAACTTCACAGCAACGGGTCATCCCCATTATGCTCCGTTCCTGTGCCAGTGAATATCACAAAAACGCACCCCCACTGCCCAATGTGAAAAGTGGAAAAGACAGGAGTCTCGACAAACACCAGCCCGCACAAATACACTGTGCATAATGCCGCCACCAGAATGTCAACACACCAGTCCCCCACGAAACACTCAGATCATCCCTAATGGAATCGGCTGTCATTTTCCTATCTGAATGAAAACACAATCCACGAAAATACAGTTCATCGCTGATGGCAGTGGCAGTCAACCAGAAGCCCAGCAGCCACGCATTTTTACATAAGGCAAAAACCGGTCAACTCTGGGACATAGCCACCTGCCATCACTCCGAACATGCAGTCACGTTCCAAAAAACCTCAGGCAGATTCAAAAGCATTTCACACGAAACTCACAGCTCACAGTGTCGCGCCACGCACTCACTCAGCAGCAGGGCGACGGAACCATCAAGCCTCCTTAGTCGCCTCTTACGACATGCGTGGTAGGCTACAGTGTTGCTATTCTTTGCTTCCCTTATGGGCCCCGGCAACACACGGGAGTATCTGCCACTATGGAAGGACAGTATGGATTTGTCGAAGGACAGGGTACAAGCATTGCATTATATACATTACAGACACTAATATAAATTTCAACATAGAAACAGAAAGACATATTTTTATTATTCATAGATTATATCAAGAGATTTTATAAAGTAAAACATGATGAACTTATTATAATGTTGGAAGACATCAACATTGATGAGAAAGATCTCATAATAATAAAAAGAAAAGAAAACACACAAATATTTACTGGAACCAAGTAGCAGTAATTACAATGGGAAATAAAGAGGGCAATAATGAAATAAATAAAGCCAGGAGTATGGCGTGGATATGTTTTGTCACCGGATCTCTTCTACCTTATGGCGAAATAATAATAAGAGGGATCAAAGGGAAACCGGGAATACTAATCGGAGGTTATGAAAGCAATATACGCTATGCAGATGACACAGTAATGGTGGTGGATACTGAAAAAAGATTTACAATTGTTGGACATTGTGGTAATGGAGAGTGCAAAGAAAGGACTCTCCTCGAATACCCAAAAAAAAAATCAACAAAAAACAGTAACAATGGGGATATCAATGAGTTGAGATGAGCTAAGAACTGACATCACTGCACTCAGGGCATTCCCATACTCGCTCCGTCCCCTCATTCAACAACCAGCGAAAAGTCACACTACTAAGCGTTCCCACCGTTACCTAATTGAAAGTTCTCCTGGTCTTCCTTGACAGTTTTGAGTCTTCCAGAAACCCTGCCAATTTTCCGCAAACCCATCCTATCCACATACGGGTTCTCAGTATGTTTCAACGCCATCTCCACCTGGTCCCACAGATGCACGACCACTTGTCCATAGGTAATCTACCACCAAGAGGTGCATTCCTTGCCAGCCTATCAGTCTGTTTATTCCCCCGCACCCTGCATGGTCAGGGTAACAAATATACACAATTCTTACAATCTGTGACCTCTGAAGCGAGGTGGTCACGAATCAATCCTTTCTCAACCTTACTATGCATACTCCTTAAGTCCGTACTGAACACAGTGTGTGTTGCAATGATCTCCTCTAACCAAAGGAATGCCGCTGTTACTGCTTCCACCTCTATTGTCATGGTGGGGGTCGTCGCCTTCATTAGCCGTCACAATGAAACCCCAATCACTGCATTTGTTTCTCATTGCTGACTCATCGGTGTAGATCACTATGTCACCTTGATGTGTGTTGCACCTCAATCTCTGTGCGGCCATCTGCCCATTCTCTGCACTCACGACCCAGTGTTACTATTACATTGTGCCAGTCCGCCATGTCTTCCGGAACTTCAACCCACTCCTGTGCACTATTGATGGTATCTATGTCACACAGCTGACGTATATATATTCCTAACTGTGACATCTAGTATCTGCCTCGTCTTAATCTATGACCCTAGAACATTTCCATGGCTTCATGCAGGGGGTGATCACTATCCGCAGCAACTCTCAGGTACCATTTGGCTTGAAGGACCCGATGCCTATCCGCCATTGTTGATAGCGCCAGGATATGTCTCATGAATATCATTCGTGTGTCCTTTGTGCACCCCGGGATCACCCGCATCACAGCATTCTGTATGGGCTCCAACTTTCAAGCTGACTCATTGATAGCAGCTCCAAATCATACTCAATGACAGTAATTATTAACGGCTGAAAGGGCATGTAAATCATTTTCTGCTCTTCCCAGCTTGCGTCTATACCCCTCTACCAGCCTTCACCACCACAGCCTCCACTTGATCCCTAAAGGCCAACACTTGTCAAAAGTGATACCCGGGTACTTCAATTTACTCTCTCTACTAAGGGGACATTAACTCAGTATAAAACATGGAACATCTAACTGCACGATGAGGTTATACAGGGAGTGTCTCAATAGCTGCAACTTTGTTGGTGTAGACATTAAAGTGCAATTGTGACATAGCAGATCCTCGTGGCCCTGGTGCAATAGTTAGTTAGTTGCATATTCTTTACAGGACGTTACAATCAACACCAGCATTTTTTTCTGTTTTGATCTCTTTGCAAGTTTACGTTCAGTAGTTTGCCATTACAGTCTGAACGACCGGCACTCATACCATTTTTTAAATACCAATGCAAGCTGGTCTGCTGCCAAATCGTCACATCTATAATTCAAACGCGAGTATGCGAGATTACCAACTGCTTTCGTAGCTCATTGGCCACGGCACTGGGTCACAAGTCCAGGAACGTATGCGCGGTGCAACGTTACGCTCATAAAGGACCGCCGCAACCCATCTGACAAGGTTTGGGCAGACCCCCATGTCCAACAGAGTGTATACGCATCCTCCAGACCAAGAGCAACTGCCAATGTCCCTTGTTTATGCTACAAACCCTCGTAGACATTAGATGCAAATATAGCCGCATTGGCCCAGATATCCTTCTCAGGCCGGTAATTGCCGAGCCCGTTGTGAAGCAGATTCAATCAATCAATCAATCATGTGCCATGCCGGAAAGCGTGGGCGGTCATGATTCGCCATTTCACTCGATCACCAGAGTCGTGGATCAGCTCAGTGTTCCTGTCTCGTCCATGCCATGTGGCCAAGCCATCCAGGTATTTTCCTCTCGGTCTTCCTCTTGGTCTGTTCCCTTCGATCTTGCCAGCTGTCACTAAGTTCTCCAGTCCATTTCTTCTCATAACATGTCCAAAATTTTTTGACTGTCTACGTCTAATTTCTCTAATCAATCTACGATTTTCATTTGTCTCTTGTAGTACTTGGTCATTGGTTTTTCTATCTGTCCATGGTATTCTTTGCATTTTCCTCAGAAACCACATTTCTGCAGCCATCAGATGTTTTTCAGCTTGACTGCACATTGTCCAAGTTTCACATCCATACAAAAGAACAGGCTCTATGTATCCCCTCAACACTCTTTTTCTCGTTTCAATTGACATCATTTTATTGGTCAGAATGTTTTTCATCTTGCTAAAGGCTACTTTCGCAATGGCGATTCTTGTTCTAATCTCTTCAATGCATCTGCCATCAGATGTTATGACTGTTCCGAGATAATTGAACCGATTCACTTGTTGAAGTATATTCCCATTTACTTGTATATTACATTGTGGTGCTTCGTTCTTCCTAGTGACGACCATAACCTGTGTCTTCCTACAATTTAATTCCAACCCCAGCTGCTCACTGTGTACAACAACAGCGACTACTAATTGTTGCAGATCCTGTGCATTGTCTGCAATCAATACTGTATCATCTGCATATCTAATGTTATTTATGTTTCGTCCTCCAATGCTGATTCCTTTAGTTTTTAGACAGCCTGTTGATGTACTTGTTCTTTTATTAGGAAGCAGATTACGACTTTCAAAATGTTGCTGGAGCCTGCGTGCTACTATCTTTTCGAGGGCTTTGCCAGAGGTGTTTTGCAGAGTTGTGATTCCGTATTCGTTAAGTCTGGAGTGATCCTTTCCTGGCTTTAGGAGTGGGGCCAGGTAGCTGTGCAACCAATCCTATGGTATTTCCGCCGTTTTCATGCTGAGGTTGAAACAAAGAGCCATCTCCTCCAAGTCCCTATCACCCAAGTCCCTCATATGAAGATCGTAAACTGATTAGAGCCATTAGACGGAGACAGCCAACATTTTTTGGGCATGTTATGAGAAGAAATGACTTGGAGAACTTGTTGACGACTGGCAAGATCGAAGGGAAGAGACCAAGGGGAAGACCGAGAAGTAAATACATGGACGGCTTGGCCACATGGCATGGTCAAGACAGGAACACGGAGCTGATCCATGACTCTGATGATCGAGTGAGATGGCAGAACATGACCGCCCACGCTTATCAGCATTTCACATGATGGATGGAACCCCACCAGGGCTTGACGCTGTGTGTTTAGCTCTATCCAGTACACGTCTAATATCCTAAACCTGTATCATGTTCTTACAATCCTCCTTCCTAGTGACCTGTGACAAGGCTTCTCGGACCATATCTCTACTAGCCCTGTCCTACTGATCCGTTTGGTTCAAAAATCCCACTTAATATGTTTTGTCTCTGCTACTATTTCTCTCAGCCTCCTCGAATTATGTGAAAACTGAATTAGTTGTTCTCCGCATCCTCTGCAAATTCCTTATGATCGGCCTATTTTTCCTTGCATGATTTCTCTATCTTTGATGTCCACAATGGTGGTTGGGTAAAGATTCTTCTTGTAGGTGTAGAACGTACCTGTAATTTAAGGCGCCCCATGAGCACAGAGTATTCGCAATCTTAACTGAGTGCTCTGAGGGCTCTCATAGCCTTGACTGTGCTGGACTTATGTATCAGCACAGAACAGGAGAGGTGATCGCTTCAATGGTTCCCAAGGAGACTCCATTTTATGTCTCATACCGCCACTTTGGATACAAGTGCCGAGTCTAGGGCAGTGTCAGAGTCCACCATCATCATTGGCACCTTGCCGTCTTGACAGACGATAGTTTGTGCTTTAAAAAGGCATAATAACTTTTAACTATGGCGGTAGCGAGTGTGACTGATAAGGCCAATTTGCGCTGTAAATGTCCGTTCACAGTGGGTGCATCTGAACACGTGGTCATTTCCACCATCATGCACCATCTTACGTCTCAAACGCTTGGTGTGTGACTTTTCTGCAATAATTTTCTCCTTTGACTTTATTCCATTTCTGATATTTGCCCTCCATGCAACACGTTCAGCGGCGACTTGCTCCCAATGTGCATTATCAATGCCTGTATCAATCATGTCCCGCTTACACACATCTTTGTATCGTAGTAGAGGCCGACCCTGAGATCTCTTACCCATCTGTAATTCACCAAAAAAGATATCCTTTGGTATTCTACCATCATCCATCCTCCTAAGATGTCCTATCCATCTAAGTCTACGAAGACTGAGCATGGAATAAACTGTCACACAACCTGATCTTTCCAATACTTCAGTATTTGTGATTTTGTCTTGCCACTTAATACCAAGAATTCTTCGCAAACACCGCATATGAAAGCTGTTTAAATTGTTCTCTTGGTGTGAGTAAGTTGTCCAGGTTTCACTGCCATAGAGAAGAGTACTAAGGACACAGGCTTGATAGACAAGGACTTTTGTTTTGGCAGTAAGCTTCCTGTTCTCCCAGACTCTTTTTCTTAACCTGTTCATTGTTGTTGCTGCCTTACCAATCTGGATGTTGATTTCCTGATCTAGGGATAATTTGCTATTAACCACTGATCCTAGATATGTAAAATGGTCTACTATCTCTAGTTCAGCGTCATCAATAAAGATTGATGGTACCCCATGTGCACCTTGTGACATAATCTGTGTCTTCTTTTTGCTAATTGTTAAACCAAATTCAGAACAAGCATTGGAGAATGCAGATAGTAGACATTGCAATTCTTCCTCAGAGTGGGTCGTAACTGCAGCATCATCTGCAAAAAGCAACTCTCTGATCAGTACCTTCCTAATTTTGGTCTTAGCCTTCAATCTCTGAGCATTGTAGAGGCCGCCATCTGAGCGTGAGTGAATGTATATACCACCATCCTGATCACGAAATGCATATTTCAGTAGAAGTGAAAAGTATATTCCAAAGAGGGTGGGAGCTAGTACACAACCTTGCTTAACTCCACTCTTGATTTCAAATTCTTCAGAAGTTGCACCATCAAACTTGATTATACCCTTCATGCCTGTGTGGAACGATTCCACAATGGACAGAAGAGTTGGTGGGCAGCCAATCTTCTTTAGTGCCTTGAACAGACCCTCACGACTGACCAAATCAAATGCCTTTGTGAGGTCGATGAAGGCAATAAACAGTGGTTGATGCTGTTCACGGCATTTTTCTTGCATTTGTCGCAATGAGAATATCATATCAGTGGTAGACCGGTTCTGTCGAAAGCCACACTGTGATTCGGGGTAGACTTGATCTCCTAGGACTTGAAGTCTGCGCAGAACAATTCTGGCAAATACTTTTCCAACAATACACAGAAGTGAGATACCCCTATAGTTGTTGCAGTCGCTCCGATCCCCCTTGTTCTTGTACAGTGTTATGATGCTTGAATCTTTGAAATCCTGTGGGACTTGTCCTTCACGCCAGCATAGCTCTATTAGCTGGTGGATCTGTATAGTGAGTGTGTCTTGCCCACTCCTGATAACCTCTATTGGAATCCCATCCTTACCTGGAGCCTTGCCAGATGCAAGTTCATTTATAGCACACTTAACTTCTGTTATGGTGGGAAGTGTGTCCAGGTGGTCAAGAGTTGGTAGAGCCTCTATGGCGTTGAGGGCATCATCCGCTAGTTTGGTCTCACTTGAGTAAAGCTCCAAATAGTGCTCTACCCATCTGTCCATCTGCCGTTTCTTGTCAGTGATGATTTCTCCAGTCAAGGTTTTCAATGGTGCACTTCTTTTGATCACTGGACCACAGGCTTTCTTTATTCCTTCATACATGCTTCTTATGTCTCCCTTATCACATGCGATTTGAATGGACTCACATAACTTGATCCAATAATCATTTGCACACTGCCTGGCAGCCTTTTGCTCATCTTTCCTAGCTTGCCTTAGCTCACTCAGAGTGTTACGCGTTGGTCTTTCCTTGTTTCTTAATAGAGCTGTCTTCTTCTTATCAATCAGGGGCTGCAGAGTCTCGCTGTTGGCCGCAAACCAGTCCTGCCTCTTATGATCCACAGTGCCGTAAACCCCTACGGCAGTTTTATAAAGAGTTTCCTTAATTTGACCCCACTTTTCATTTACTGTACAATTTTCTGGTGTATCAGTGAAAGCGTCTTCAAGTTGCTGTTGAAACTGAAAGCACTTTTCAGGATCATGAGTGTTAATAATATTAATCCTGGGGCTAGATTTGTGTTTAGCTGTGTAGATTCTCTTTGGTCTCAGTCTAACCCTTGCAACAACCAAAGAATGATCCGTATCACAGTCAGCACTGTGGTAACTACGAGTCAATGATATATGGTTCAGATGTTGTCTCCGTGTGATGATGAAGTCCAGCTGGTGCCAATGGCCGGATCTTGGATGTTTCCATGTGACCTTATGCATCTCTTTTGTTTTAAAAAAAGAGTTTGTAATACATAGGTCATTACTGGTGCAATGCTCCAGCAGCCTTTGCCCATTTTCATTCATGCGACCGATGTTGTATTTTCCAAGGCACACTGGCCATGAACTCAAGTCCTTGCCCACACGAGCATTGAAATCACCGAGCATATAAATGTAGTCAGATTTTGGAACTGCCTTGATTACGGAGTCTAACTCCTCATAGAACAAGTCCTTCACATCATCAGAGGAATCAAGTGTCGGTGCATATGCAGTAATAATGGTGGCAAACCCACAAGAGGTTGCCAAGTGCAGGGACAATAGTCTTTCATTTCCTCCTGCTGGAATTTCAATCATTCCCAGTAGCGAATTCTTCACTGCAAAGCCCACACCGTGTTGCCTTTTTTCTGCCTGCCCTCTACCCTTCCAGAAAAAGGTGTAGTTGTTTTCCCTGAGTGACCCTTCCTCACCGAGGCGAGTCTCCTGCAGGCCAGCAATATCAATGTTAAGACGATTGAGTTCGGCATCAATCACATCCGTTTTTCTCACATCGTCAATATTGGTCAAGTCAGTGGAAAATCCTGGACACATGGTTCTCACGTTCCAGGTTGCAAGCCGTAGCTTGAGGTTTCTATTTTTATTTTTGTTTGTACCTGGTGCATTGGTTTTACAGCCTGCGATTCAGATTTTGTCCTAGCCCCAAGCACCCATTGAAGCAGGCAGGCTGTGGCGGATCAGCACCCAATTGGCTGGGGGCTGCCCAGCTTGAGGCGGGCGGTAGCTGATCAGTGACACCTATAGGTGTCTCCCACCGTCAGAGGCAACGCGTGGCGCCCCATGTCTACGCCAACTGACAAGGACTTATAACCCGTAACAGTTGCCTCTCGCTTTGATCCCGAGACCAGTTAAGACCAGGGATGGAGTTATTGCCTCTCCATAGCACAAAGCCTGGGCTAAAATATAGAGATCATGTGTTGCCCATGCAGCATGATCCCTCTCTCGGCCTGCCTAGTTCACTCCAGAGGAAAGGTAACACCCCTACATCTGGAACAAGACAAGCTGCAGAAGCTGCCGGATCAGCAAAGCAATGCTCTAACTGTCCGCCTGTCGGAGCTTCGATCCTAGACCAGTCGCCAACCAAGGCTTAGGGCCTGGTCTGCCCTGCCATGACAATTTTGTCTTTAGCTTGCATTTCCTCGCACCAGGGTAAGGCTTGTACCCTCCCAATTGCGCTCTTCCGCCCGAAGCCGTTGGCACAATGTGGGGTGTCAGGTTTGGTAAGCGCCGCCCAACGTTCGGCGCTAACAGAAACCAGGTAGTACCGTCTACTGTTATACGGTAGCTCAGTCATATCTGACTAAGACCTGACTAGCAGAGTCCACCAGTCACATAACAAATATAGTTTCTGTCTCGTCATTTATACATACCATATCTGTCCCAAGCAAGGCCTCAGCAAGAGCAGTAACCTGTCTGTTCTGCGTGGATGAATAGGGAATGTGTTGGGGGGGGGGGGGATTGTGTTCGTGTTGGTGGGTGCCATGTAGCGTCGGAGGCAAGAGTCAATGATGAAGAATTAAATACGAAAATTGTGGCAAACGGAATAAAGAGAGTTAACCGAGAAGTGCATGAATACACAAGTTACCACATGACGTCACGGCGGACTACGTTATCATAGTTAGTCAAGTTTTGGAAACATCATGGAAAAGGGCGCACAAAATAACAACACCGATATATCAACATTAATGGTCAACTGAAAGACATTATGGACATGACATCTGTTACTCCAGTAAGAGGAGGAAACAAGGGCACAATATGCAGTAAGGAGGATGATTGGCAGGAGGACGTTTAAAGCCAAGAAAATGAGAAAGTGTAAGACGTCATAATGTGCCGGTTCAATGTCAGCTGGAAGTCATGGAATCAACCCACACGCAGAGTAGAGTAAGTTATATTGTTTAGGGATCAGAAACATAAGATAATTACAGAGCGATGGACAGAGTGATAATTATTCGTCATTTGTTAAATAATAGAATGGGATCGAGCTCGGCAGCTGACATATAATATTTACTAATAATTATTTATTATATTTTTGACCGTCCCTCCCATTAACATGGGAACAGTCATATATTAGCTTGTGCGACCGATTGCCATTAATAAAGATTTTCATTGACGTGGAACACCATCGTTACTGCAATCATTTCAGTTGAGATTGATTCTGGTTCCCGTTAATCTGCTACAATGTTTTGTTGGGACAGCGAGCGTCAGATATAAGGGAGAAGCATTATAGCAGTGGAGGTTGTGTGGGCGGATGTGGGTGAGTTGGTTTTGGTGGGTGGGTAGAGGTGTGTTGCTTGTGTGTGGATGGGTGGATGGGAGTGTATCCGTGGTTGGGTGAGTGTGCGAGGAGAGATGTTTGTGTGTGTGTGTGTGTGTGTATAGGGTGTATGTATGTATGTATGTATGTATGTATGTATGTATGTATGTATGTATGCATGCATGCATGCATGCATGTATGTATGTATGTATGTATGTATGTATGTATGTATGTATGTATGTATGTATGTATGTATGTATGTATGTATGTATGTTTGTATGTATGTATGTATGTACGTACGTACGTACGTATGTATGTATGTATGTATGTATGTATGTATGTATGTATGTATGTATGTATGTATGTATGTATGTATGTATGTATGTATGTATATATGTATGTATGTATGTATGTATGTATGTATGTATGTATGTATGTATGTATGTATGTATGTATGTATGCCTGCCTGCCTGCCTGCCTGTCTGTGTGTGTGTGTGTGTGTGTGTGTGTGTGTGTGTGTAAACTTTATTTTCAAAAAGTCACAAATTGGGCACGCAGGCCCGTATTTTATACAGCTGTTCCAATTACTAATCTTTCATAGCTTAAGTGAGCAGACCACCTGATGGTGATGCGCGCCATATGTTTATAAACCACTGTGCAGTGGACGGGCGATGCTAGTGGATGCTGGAACCTATACATGTACAGGAACAACATTTATGTTTCTCGTTCCAGGGTGTGATCGCAACGGTGGATGTCACCTCGAAGGTTCCACCTACAAAGTTGGCTGTCGTGTCTACACGTGTCGAGTGCATGTTTTTTTAAGCCGGTTTGAGTATAGCCATCATAGTATGTTCAATGTGTATTTTCCTGTCTTTCCATGTGTAATATACTGTAGTCACTAGTGGCTGAGGGAAAAGTAGCTTCGTTAAAATGATTTACTAAAAGAGCTTCTTAAACATCTTGACGGATATTTAGCAAATGGTGCTATAATCTGGTCAGAAATGAATGCCTTTATTCACGATCAATTTTTATGAAAACTGTCTGTTGCATTATTATGAAAGTTTTACTGCCGTCTTATATTTACTCCCAACCCAAGGAATATGTCTTTGATAGGTCCACAGGCAACTTAAATCATCAAAAGCGGCGCCATTTCTTTGATGATTTGGCAAAAATGTAGTGAATTCACGCTAACAAACTATTCTTACAGTAAAAAACGTCATTTCGTGTAGCGACACAAGTACAAGGCGTAGCCACATTCGTCTGGGAGTGGGTGCAATTAAAAAAGTCGCTTAAAAGTCGACAGGGTTGACTGCATTGCACCGGATTTTTATCCATATTGCTCAGTCTCTTTTCGCAGCGCGGAAAGCGTCGCACAAAGCACAAATTCCGTAGCTCCAGCGACGACCCTCAGGAGTCTCCAAAATATGCACTCGTGAAATGAAGGACGCGGCCCGGAATCAAACAAACCTTCGGAGATCGAATCAGACGGCTTGACTACTTCACCACGGAGACTCCCGCGAGGGGTGCAATGTGCAATATTAGTAAAGACAAATAATTTACAGAGGTATGGGGTAAAGTATGTGTAAATTAACAGGAAAGTAGAAGGAATATATTTATTACCTTATTTTTCATTTCCTTCTTGTTTCTTCAGCTGCTGGTTAATAATGTGTACACAAGGAGTCATGTTACTAGGATGCATTTAGCTTTTTATATTGAGTTTGTGAAAGCTTCCAAATAGCTGTGCGTTAATGTGCTTATGGAGTGACAAGAAATGATACCGCAATTTAGTCATCATGTGTCAATTTTTAATAATCTGTTCAGCTGTCTGTGTAGTTTGTTCACACGTACACATGGGTGACAGATTCCCTTTGATTCTTCGTGAAATATTGTCTACTCTGCTATTTACCTTTCAGAGATGGAACATGATTACCCGTTTTGCACTATGAAAATAGTTGTCAGTGTCTCTGTAGTGGGCTTTCTTCTTAACGACCAAGATGTTGATCCTCTTTCCATTGAAGTTTATAGATTGATTCGTATGCACGTGTGTTGTCCCCTAATTTGACAACGTGTTTGCTCTCACGTTTCTTGTTATGCCACAATATGTCAGTTTCCACCGCAATATCACTCTTCTGTTGGTATTCAATGCGTTTAGTGTTTTGTTTTGTTTCAATACCAGTTGTTTGTATCCACTTAGGGCTTGCGGAAATTAAAATTCATCACTGTGGGATACAAACTGTTGCCAATGACACTGTGCTGATGCTGTAATGTTTAGGGCCTGTAATTAGTCTGAATAGTTGGAGCAAAATATCCTAGTAAGTGTGCACGTGGATTAAGGTCTGCGATCTGCCCAGACCTTAATCTGTGTCGGACGATTCCAGTAGGTTGATGACTGCTCTCGGTTGCATAAAATTCAATCCATCCTTTTTTAAATAGTCCTCTTCCTCTTTCAACATCCTTTCCTTCCATCCATCCTTTCTCAAATAGTCCTTTTCCTCTTACAACACGTGATCCTCACATTTCTTCCAGTAACTTTTATCAATATTTAATAGCGCGGACTGGGTTAATATCTTGACGTCAGACAATTTGAATGTAGTATGGGCAGCTGCCACTTGGCCTTTAATTTTAGCCCACACAAGTTCTATAGGGTTTAAATGTGAATGGTACGACGGAAGTCTCAAGCACCTATGGCCATACTCGTCTTATCGAAGTGATATTTCTTGCTTTTTTGCGCGTATTTTACAAGGGACAACAACTGTAGCTTGAAATATGTTTCTGGAAATGGTATATTTTCCCATCTGAGCCATATATTTATTACTTCCTTTGTGCTTGATGCCGTAGGTATTTTGTCTTCTTGGGCAGCAACATTGTGATATGATACATTGTCCATGATTAGACAAGATGGTCTATCAAGGGATGGAAGTACTGTATTCTAGAGCCAATCTCTAAATACATTACCATTCATCTCATTATGATAATCCCTACTGCCTATATGCTTTGATACGAACACGAATCCAGCATTCTGTAGTAAGCCATTATGAGTACTACCAGCATAGGCTATAACCAAATGCTGTCCTTTACTACTGGGCACATATCGCTTTATCTTTCCATCCACTTATTGCCATTCCTTTTCACTTATGTGGTGCGTATTGATCCACGTCTCATCCAAATACACTATGCCATAATTTTCTTTGCGCATTTCCCTTATTTCACGTAGGTATCTGCTTCTCATGGCTCCTAAATGCGGTTGCTCGCAAAGGATATTTCGATCTCCCTTGTACTTTCTAAAAGTGAAGCCTAATCTCCTTATAATTTTCCACAAAGTTGTTTTGGATAGCTCTATGTTATTGTCCTTTCTCAACCAAACCCTAAGTTTTCTTACAGTCACTGTTTCTTTGGCATCCAGCATTTTTTAAAATAATAGCTGGCTTTATGACATCCTTGTCAAAGCTGTCTACAATTACCTCTCTACCAACCGTTTGCTTATCGCGTGTTGGTTTTATTCCAGATTCTTGCACCCATCGACGAAATGACCGTTTACTCAAACCCAATGCATGCACTGTTCTTTTTTTCGGGATATGTAACAGTATGAAACAGTTTCCTGCTATCAGCTTCTTGACAAAAAATATGTATACAACTTCATAGCGTTGCCTTGAAGTGTACACAATGTCACATTCAATCCCATTGAACAATATTCACACATACAAGTATTAGATATTAATATTATATTAATGGTAAGCTTTATTTATATAATTACGTTTCATGAAAGATCCCACATTGAAGACATCTCTGAACAATCCCATTTAACTGCGCCCTGTGTGCCATAACGTGAACCACGAGAAAATATTAAAAAAAAAAGCGCAGATGTGTCTGGGTGAAGGTGTAATACATTTAAAATGATGGACTTAATCTCCGACCCGTAAATTATATACCGCATATAAACAAACATTGAAATCTGCTGTACAATCTCCAGAACAAAAATCTTTTGTTGGGTGGACATAATGATAAGGTTATATGCTAAATCTCATAATTTTTTCTCAGTTGTTTACTGAGATATGGAATTTTATATGGGTGCAGACAAAAGTAAACAGACTGTAGCACCATATTTGTATAGGGAGCCGCAATGATGTAGTGGCTAGACACTCGCCTGAGATGAAAGGGTTCGATCCCCATTAGGGTGGATTCGAATTGTTAACCGTGACCTTGGATTCCAGGCCGACCCCGCCTAAACTGGGTACCAGGTAATGTTCTGGGAAGTAAACGTTTCCGGCGTGAGAATGAGCACCTCAACCAGGGAGTGAGGGCTAGTCATTAAAAATATGTGTCTAGCACAATCGGATAACGTTGTTGGCTTAACCCCAAAGAGATAGAGGATACTAAAGTTCCTCTTTCCCAATGTGATCCCATCCATCCATCCATCATGTGCCATGCCGGTAAGCGTGGGCGGTCATGTTCTGCCATCTCACTCGATCACCAGTGTCGTGGATCAGATCCGTGTTTCTGTCTCGACCATGCCACAAGGCCAAGCCACCCAGGTACTTGCTTCTAGGTCTTCCCCTTGGTCTGTTCCCCTCGATCTTACCAGTTGTCACCAAGTTCTCCAGATCATTTCTTCTCAAAACATGCCCAAAAAATTGTGACTGTCTACGTCTAATGTCTCTAATCAGTTTACGATTTTCATTTGTTTCTTGAAGAACTTGTTCATTGGTCTTTCTGGCTGTCCATGGCATTCTTTGCATTTTCCTCAGAGTCCAAGAGTACACAGTGCTCACATCCATATAAGAGTACAGGTTCTATGTAGCACCTTAACACTTTTTTTCTCGTTTCAATTGACATCTTTTTATTGGTCAGTATGTTTTTCATCTCGCTAAAGGCTACTTTTGCCATGGCGATTCTTGTTCTAATCTCTTCAAGGCATCTCTCATCAGATGTTATTACTGTTCCGAGATAATTGTACCGATTCACTTGTTAGGGTAGCGGGGTAGGGGTATCCCCTATCAAAGGAGAAGTAAGGCGCCTCCTTCCCTCCGCTAGCCTGCGGGACACCCTTTGGCAAGGTGGAGTACCCGTTTAGCCCCCCGATCAGGGTTACGTGAAGCCATGGGTGCAGGTGGTGGATGAAGATGGAGAGCAGCCAACAGATAGTTGTAGGTTATGGTCTCCACCTTCACGACAGTAGGCAGAGGATCTCTTTTTTGAGGAGATAATGGCTACGGTCACTGACCAGTATGGTCACTGCTAGGAAGGAAAGCAATGGCAAACTACCTTCTTTACACATGCCAAGAAAATCATGTTGTGTGAAATCATCGATAATCAGAGAAACGGCGTAAATGGGTGCTCCATAGGAGCAACCTTGCCCGGTAGGGATAGTCATGCGCACCAGGTGACGCCAGACCATCAACAGGCTACTAGGTGCAACAGATTAATATCATTGAAAGTACGAACTTGGAACGTTAGAACAATGAATGCACATGGAAAGTTAGAAAACATCAAAAAAGAAATGAAGAGAGAGAGAAGATTAACATATTAGGAATATCGGAAACGAGATGGAAAGGAGCAGGGATAAGGACAGGAGAGGATTGTAAGATTACTTACTCTGGGGGAGAAGAACAGCAAAGAGGTGTAGCCATTATATTAGATAGGCAAACATCAAATTCTGTCAAAGGATATCAGGCTGTGTCAGACAGAGTCCTATTAGTAAAATTAAATGGAAGACCTTTTAAAATAAATGTCATTCAAGTATATGCCCCAACAAGTGAATGCAGTGAAGAAAGCATAGAGGAATTTTATAATGACATGGAGTCTGCTTTGAAGAACTGCAAAAAATCAGAAATAAATATCATAATGGGTGATTTCAACGCAAAAATAGGACAGCAAGGCGATGGGTGCAGTGTAGGCAACCATGGTTTGGAAGAGAGAAATGAAAGAGGATACAGACTTGTAGAATGGGCAAAAGAACAAGAAATGGTAGTAGGAAACACCTGGTTTAAACAGCACCCTAGAAGATTATGGACATGGAGGAGTCCAGACAGCAGGATTAAAAACCAGATAGATTACATCCTGATTAGCAAAAGGTTTCGAAATGCGTTAACATTCGTAAAAACAGTTCCAAATGCAGACTGTTACAGTGATCACAGATTAATTACAGGCACATTGAGGGTAAAGTAAAAAACATATATTGGAAACAACAAGCTGCCATAAGAGTTGATAATGAAGTAAGCCAATATCAGCCTATTAAGAGGGGTGAGACAGGGATGTGTAATGTCTCCAGATCTGTTTTCCCTGTACAGTGAAAGTATTTTCAGAAATATTGAAGATATGGAAAGAATCAACATTGGGGGACGATGCATCAATCACATTAGATATGCAGATGATACAGTCTTGATTGCAGACAATGAACAGGACCTGCAACATTTAGTAGATGCGGTTGTTACACACAGTGAACAAGTAGGGTTAGAATTAAATTGTAAAATGACACAGATTATGGTCGTCACTAGGAAGAACGAAATACCACAATGTAACATACAAGTAAATGGGAATATTCTTCAACAAGTGAATCCATCCATCCATCATGTGCCATGCCGGTAAGCGTGGGCGGTCATGTTCTGCCATCTCACTCGATCACCAGAGTCATGAATCAGCTCCGTGTTTCTGTCTCGACCATGCCACAAGGCCAAGCCATCCAGGTACTTGCTTCTAGGTCTTCCCCTTGGTCTGTTCCCCTCGATTGTACCAGTTGTCACCAAATTCTCCAATTCATTTCTTTATCATAACATGCCCAAAGAATTTTGACTGTCGACGTCTAATTTCTTTAATCAATTTACGATCTTCATTTGTTTCTTGAAGGACTTGTTCATTGGTCTTTCTGGCTGTCCATCGTATTCTTTGCATTTTCCTCAGAAACCACATCTCTACAGCCATCAGATGTTTTTCAGCCTGACTGCTCATTATCCACGCTTCACATCCATATAAAAGTACAGGTTCTATGTAGCATCTCAACACTCTTTTTCTCGTTTCAATTGACATATTTTTTATTGGTCAATATGTTTTTCATCTTGCTAAAGGCTACTTTTGCCATTGCGATTCTTGTTCTAATCTCTTCAAGGCATCTCCCATCAGATGTTATTATTGTTCCGAGATAATTGTACCTACTCACTTGTTGAAGAATATTCCCATTTACGTGTATATTACATTGTGGTATTTCGTCCTTCCTAGTGACGACCATAATCTGTGTCTTTTTACAATTTAATTCTAACCCTAGTTGTTCACTGTGTGTAACAATCGCATCTACCAAATATTTGCAGGTCCTGTTCATTGTCTGCAATCAAGACTGTATCATCTGCATATCTAATGTGATTGATGCATCGTCCCCCAATGTTGATTCCTTCCATATCTTCAATATTTCTGAAAATACTTTCACTGTACAGGGAAAACAGATCTGGAGACATTACACATCCCTGTCTCACACCCCTTTTAATAGGCTGATATTGGCTTACTTCATTATCAACTCTTATGGCAGCTTGTTGTTTCCAATATATGTTTTTTACAAGTCTAAGGTCTTTTCCATCAATTTGTAGATCCTCAAGCATCCTTATCATGTTGACATGTCTCACTTTATCAAAAGCCTTTGTGTAGTCAATAAAGCAAAGGTGTAGATCTTTGTTTACTTCTATAGAACGTTCGATTACGGTTCTCAGTATATACACAGCATTTACTGTACCCTTGCCTTTTACAAAACCACATTGTTCTTCGTCGATTTCAGGTTGTATTTTCCTCCTAACTCTTTACATGATAATTCTTAGCAAAATCTTCGTGATGTGACTCATTATACTAATTGTTCGATGTTGATCACATTCCAAGGCTCCCGATTTCTTTGGGATTGCAATAAATACAGAATTACATAACTCTTGAGGTATATTTCCAGTATCATATATTGTATTAAGCAGACTGGTTACTTTATCTATTCCATATTCTTCTAAAGCATTAATCATTTCTGTTGTGACGCTGTCTGAACCGGGGGTCTTGCCAGATTTCATGTGGTTAGAGCATTCTGAACCTCCATCTTCAAAATTGCTGGTCCTTCATTATTATTTAGAACATTATACTGTTCGTCTCTGTTATCGTCATAAAGGTTTTTCACGTAATCTGACCATTCATGTAAGATCTGATCTTTTTCAATTATGACTCTTCCATCTTTTGTCTTTAGGCAGCCTGCTGATGTACGTGTTCTTTGATTAGTAAGCTCCTGAATTCTTTTGTGCATTAGTTTCGCATTGTTACTGTTGTGTTGTTTTTCAATTTCTCTGCAATTTTTCTCAAGCCATGTTTCTTTTGCCTCCTTACATAAGGTTCTGACTTTTCTGTGAATTTCTTCATATTTGGCAGGATTATTTTTGTTCTGTCTTCTTGTTTCCATTAGTTGTAAAATTTCTTCAGTCATCCATGTCTTACGGCCCACTTTCTTTACTTTTGGAATAGTTTTTTCTGCTGCACAACTGTTTGAATTCTTCATCATTTCCCATTGATCATCTACATCTTGAAATAGGATCTCTAGATCAGACAATATATCAAATTTGTTCTTTACTTCTATGTTAAAATTATCTTGTATTTCTTTGTCAGTTTTCAATTTGCACAAGTCATATTTAGGGTTTCCTGCTGTATACTTGACTTTCTTTAACTTTACCCTCAATGTGCCTGCAATTAATCTGTGATCACTGTAACAGTCTGCATTTGGAACTGTTTTTACGACTGTTAACGCATTTCGAAACCTTTTGCTAATCAGGATGTAATCTATCTGGTTTTTAATCCTGCTGTCTGGACTCCTCCATGTCCATAATCTTCTAGGATGCTGTTTAAATCATGTGTTTCCTACAACCATTTCTTGTTCTTTTGCCCATTCTACAAGTCTGAATCCTCTTTCATTTCTCTCTCCCAAACCATGGTTGCCTACACTGCATCCACCGCTTTGCTTTCCTATTTTTGCGTTGAAATCACCCATTATGATATTTATTTCCGATTTTTTACAGTTCTTCAAAGCAGACTCTATGTCATTATAAAATTCCTCTATACTTTCTTCACTGCATTCACTTGTTGGAGCATATACTTGAATGACATTTATTTTAAAAGATCTTCCGTTTAATTTTACTAATAGAACTCTGTCTGACACAGCCCGATATCCTTTGACAGAATTTGATGTTTGCTTATCTAATATAATGGCTACACCTCTTTGCTGTTCATCTCCCTGTCACATGTGCAAAGTCGGCCTGGTTCTCGGTGGTTGCCCACATATTTTAATTGGGTTCGTTATTACCTTCTGTCTTCCCTTTTACTAGATTGTCCCCAGGACGGTTCACGGATGCCACTAACCATAAGACAACTGTGGACACAAGAAGACACCTAGCTGACTATAATAGGACAACCTTATAAAAAGGAAAATCTAGAATCTTTATTGGAGATTCTGACTTGAACACATAGATGAACACACTAACAGACAGACATACAGCAATGAACAGTCAATATTGGGTGAGAGTAGTCTGCTGGACAATCTCATCACTCCACTCGACAGAAGTCAATGTCTTTAGTGTCTGTATGTAAACAAGGTGATAAGAGTACTTTCACCTGCTCCCGTATGATGCATCCTGGAACCTTGGGACTTGAGCCTGGCACGTTCCACTGTCACTTTACACTAAGCTTCAGCACCATATAGCTTCGCAGCAAATAGTCACTCGCTCATAGCCACCAGAAAAAGGTGCCACATCACACACACAAAATCCACAGCACCTAGCAAACAGGAATCAGCAGCAGCGAAGGGCAGTCGCCCACCGCCCCAAGTTAACAGCATAGAGGTTCCTGTAAGCAAGAACAGGCGAGGTGTACATATCCATCACACCCTTGCATAATACATACTACACCAACATGCCACACTGACTCCATCTATCTCTTGTGGTCAGGCCCTTGAGCTCAGACCGCATCGTATGTCTGAACTCCCAGACATATCTCATGGACAGATTAGGTTACAGCTCCTGGTAATCCTAACTTAAGTCCAGTAGCTTTTCAGCCACGCGTCTCATCCCTAGTACATAGTAAATAGGATGACACATTCCCTACCATCTAAGATCTAATGGATAATAGATATAGTGACAGGTCCATTCATAAGGATGGCAAAGTTCAATACCTCCTACAGAGATCATCAAGTGTTATGGTCTGGATCCTCTTTCCTAATCACCATTTAGTCCCCTCAGGAAGGTAGATAAGCATATTAGGATACTTCAGGTCAGTACTCCACTACACTTCTAAAGTTAATGGAAGATACTCAAGCTACATTGATAACTAACCTGAAATACTGAATTAAAGACCAGACAAACAACAGAAGAGTTTGGTGTTCTTGTGTTTGTCCCTTTCCACCCTTCTGCATCGGATAACTGGATTTCTGTTATGTGTGGGTGTATGAATATATAGACACACATCACCTGAATAAATTCCTTTGTCTGCATAGGAATTGGGTCGAATCAAACATCCCAACAATCTGGTTCCGATGAAAGTATAGAGACAAAAGAAAGACAGACCTGCATGACAAAGTATTCCCTTCTCAGTAAGGGAACTGTAGAGTCACACAACACTGATGAAATATCCCCGCGATACGTGAGTGGGTGTTTAGCCCACCGCTATACTGGCCCACTGTTCAATCTCTAGTAGGTGTGAAGATATATCCCCCCCCCCCTCTGACTAAGTCCAGTTAAATAACAACAGGTCCATAGGTTGATAACTTCCCATCTTATAGCCTCCTACATATGCTTGACAAGTACTAGTTTCAACCACGCCACATGATGTTGATCGAAACATACTAATGTCAACATATTCATTAAGGGAATCAAATTAAAGCTCTGTTCAAGAGAAAGCTCTCCGTCCGAACAACAACTCCCTCAAATTCTCCATTGTCGAGATAGGGCATCGAATGCATAGTTAATTTGCTTCAACCAGACTGATCCACTAATTTGCTGGCACAATGCATTCTGCCATGTTTGTTGAAGACTTAATTTAGGTCATAGTACACATACAGGCTTGCTACACAGTCAGCATGCCTAGTCGAGACTTAACCAACAACTGGTGTCCGCTGACGCTAGGTTGACGTGTAAATCTCGGTCAGAGCCCAGGCCTCACGGCACAACTAGCCGGCCTGGTCAAGAATTGACCCACAACCAAAATACAAACTTTAGTTAAGCGACGCCAAGTATAAAAGTAGTTACCTTTAAAACCTAGGAACAAATATGCAACAGGCATCGATCCGATAGATTCATCAAGCTCTGGGCTTTAGATTCCCTCTGGATCCCCAAAGTACAACTTGATACAGCTGGTCAAAGACACGGCCCCTTGTCTCCAGGACAACAATGCCACCACTCTAGATCAATCTATAATTCTATGAACTGCATAGATTACAGCTGGTGGACACGGCCGTGAAAGGATAGCCACCACTCTACCATTATCTGTAGAACATTCGCCGGATCCCCGTGATGCCACTAATACAACTGGCTTTGGAAGCGACCTCCCTTCTTGATGTCTGACTATCGAATGCCTATTCATGAAAACTCCCGAAGAACAGACTCTCCCAAGTCTGCCGACAACATTCAAGTATTACCTCACGAAAGTGAAGGCAACCCCGCATTCCCCGAGTTTTAGCAGAGAGTGCGATTTACAACAGAAAAGATCAAAGCACACTCAAAGAATTGAGTTATGACAGATCAGATTCACGCACACTCAAATAGTTGCGTTATGATTCTCGGGGTCCCTGAAATACATGCCAATCCCAATTCATAACATCAAAGACCCAGAAGACGGGCCCAACTTTTACTCGGAAATTCCCCTCTCACTCGCCTAAATGTAGCCTAGCCGCCTAGACGGGGTGGGGTAGAGTTGTCGCTGTGTTGTCCCGTCTGAGACACACTTGCGTTTCGCGACACTCCCCTAGAGTAAATAATCTTACAATCCTCTCCTGTCCTTATCCCTGCTCCTTTCCATCTCGTTTCCGATATTCCTAATATGTTAATCTTCTCTCTTTCCATTTTTTTTGATGTTTTCTAATTTTCCATCTGCATTCATTGTTCTAACATTCCAAGTTCCTACTTTCAGTGATATTAATCTTTTGCACCTAGTAGCCTGTTGACGGTCTGGAGTCACCTGGTGTGCATAACTATCCATACCAGGCGAGGCTGCTCCTATGGAGCACCCATTTACGCCGTTTCTCTGATTATCGATGAGTCCACATAACATGATTTTCTTGGCTTCTATAAAGAAGGTAGTTTGCCATTGCTTTCCTTCCTAGCAGTGACCGTAGCCATTGTCTCCTCAAAAAAAGAGATCCTCTGCCTACCGTCGTGAAGGTGGAGACCATAACCTACAACTATCTGTCGGCTGCTCTTTATCTTCATCCACCACCTGCACCCATGGCTTCACGTAACCCTGATTGGGGGGCTAAACGGGTACTCCACCTTACCGAAGTGTGTCCCGCAGGCTAGCGGAGGGAAGGGGGCGCCTTACTTCTCCTTTGATAGGGTATACCCCTACCCCGCTACCCCAATTGATTATTGGTTATAATTACAGGTTATAATTAACTTTCAATGGCTCAAATGCTTTAGTCCATAACTAGAGTCTCGGAGAACCAAGGAATTCCTCTAGGAAAACAAGGAGAAGTTTCCCTGAACACAATATCCTTTTGGTGGTTCCTTGTCTATCCTCTCTCAGCTAAGTAATTACTATCTAGGGTGTGTTTATTTAAACAACTTAACAATGACAAGAAAAACATACACTCAAGGAAGGAAATGACCTTCTTTTCATAATTTAATAGACATAAATTTGGTTATTGACCATAAGTTCATAACACATCAATCCAATTCAAAAACAAGGGTCATATATACATATATGTCAGTGATCCTCAAACATACAGGTTCACTAACAAAAGCTCACTAACAAGGTCCTCCTTGATAGGTACTGATTCATCTTCCATTGGAGAAGGTTAAGTCTGAAACTGAGTGAGCCTTCAGGGTGAGCTATTCCAGAGTTCATGGATCCCTGTGGTAAATAGTCTCCTGAACTTATGTATATTAACATTCCCTAGAGTGTAGATATGTTCCAGGTGTTAATAGGATAGTGGCCCTTGGTTCTCAACCCTCAGGTACAAGAATAGTTCTCTATGTTACCTGTCCTAACTGGTTAGCGGAACTTCTTGCAGGTTGTTGCTTTCGGGATAGTTTTCTGCATCACTCTATCCAGGAGCTTCAATCAAAAGTCACGTCTGGATCTAAATGGATCTAGACAGTACCTGAAATTCCAGCATCAAACATATATCTACTGATATCACCAATATGAACATTAGAAATGGAAGACAGTCAAAATCTCAAGAAAAACAAGGAAAATAAATACCGGGGATTTTGAACCTAGGAAACTAAGCAAGGGAGGAATAGGATATTGGTGTTCTCTAATAGTTATCAACCCAACGACTGGTTATTCTCCATCCAATCCTTCATTATAGGGCGCTCAAGGTTTAAACCCCAGATAAGCAGTATCATATTCACCCATGCCTGTCACCCATGGTCTCCAGGTAGAGTAATACCTTGATCGATTCAGAATTTGATAAATATGTTCACCATTCCCTTTTGTACATAATTATTTTCTCAAGATATTCTTCCATGTAAAATAAAGAGGCTAATACATTAAGGTTTTTAATTCATCCCCAAATGCAATGTGTATTTGCTTATAAACAATATAAGTACACTATGGTATCCTCTCATGCATAACATTCAGAAGAATTCTTCCTAATCAGATGCTTCGAGGGGTAGTATCTTCCCTCCTCTTCGCCATGTATGTAATATGCCTTTACCTCATTCATTCATCATGTCATCATCATTTCATCATCATCATCATCATCATCATCATCATCATCATCATCATCATCATCATCATCATCATCATCATCATCATCATCATCATCATCATCATTGCCATAACCTACTTTAGAGTAGGGCAAAGGTTATAGCTGTGTCCAGCAAGTGAACACCAGAACGTGAAAAGCGGGTGCTTTTCAGACAACGTGAAACTCGTTGGGACTCACTTACCAACAGGAAGTGGGGTCCGAACTCAGGAGACTGCGTTTAACCATTGTCCAGTACTGACATGAGAGATGTATACCGAGTTATGACCAACATTGAGCCACCCTTTTAAATAGATATCTAGTCATGGTGTAAATTTATTGTGGAATAATTGACCGTGTGTTTGATAATGTCGACATCCGTCTGTGTAGAACATTATATGTATGAAACAGTGTTTGAGTCAATTGCTGATTAAGCTCACTCCTGTTCAAGGTAACCATTGTTTGAGTCTGGTGTCATGTGTAACGAATTATAGAATACTTCTCAGCCGAGTCTTATGCTGAGAAAACGACCAGGCTGCTGAATGGAGAGAAAAGAGATTTAGTTATACCCCTTCTAAGTACTGGCAGCAAGAAGTAATTTACGAAAGCCGGCACAAATTGACAGAGTCCAGTAAACAACTGTATCTAGTCACATCCTGGCACACGCTCTATGGCAAAGGGCTACATGGCAAATGTGTTACAATCCAGATCCGCTCACTGGCACATTGGTGGACTGCCAATACCCGTGAAATGACTCTACAACGAGTTAAGAAGAAGAAGCAGAAGAAGAAGAAGTAGAAGAAGAAGAAGAAGAAGAAGAAGTAGTAGTAGTAGTAGTAGTAGTAGTAGTAGTAGTAGTAGTAGTAGTAGTAGTAGTAGAAGAAGAAGAAGAAGAAGAAGAAGAAGAAGAAGAAGAAGAAGAAGAAGAAGAAGAAGAAGGATAACAATGGCTAAAACGCACGCATTTTAACATGTAATGTGAGGTGGAAAGACTGGGGCGTTTTCAAGTGACATTTAAGAAGAATAATATGTGAAAGATTCAAGACAGTAAGAGCTGCAATCACGCGCTACAATATTTAAGGACGGTGGTTATTAATTCTGGTGACAGACATGATGAGTGTATAAAAAGAACACACGAACGATTTTACACAGGCAGTTTGATAGTGTTCGAGAAAATTCCGGAGGAGAGTGTGTGAATAATTGGACAGATTCGGTAAATATATATATTCAGCAACTGTAATAAATGAAATAAGTCTTATCAAGTATGTGAAATGTGACTATGTGAATTATATAAACAGTTTAGTACTCTGTGATTAAAGACAGTGTTGGAATACTTTAAATAACATTTTACACAAGTGTGAACTGAGTACCACAATAACATAACAGATTGTGACATTAATATCTGGGTCAGCACACGGCACGAGAGATATTATCGATTGAGGGGAGACAGGTCAGGCCATTTTCAGAAGGTCAACAGGACTGTGACGAAACGGATAAATATCGTAAGATCTCTGCATAATATCCCTTTGAAGGGAGTGCGATGCGTTGGTCTCCCTTGAATTAATATCAATTAATAGGGGATTCCCCATCGGAAAATAGTGCGGGGCGGAGCTATTCTAGTTATTTATGGAAAATCTAGAATGTTCTCCCAAGTGCGTACCTGGTAGAGATCTCTAAGTTCACGCGTGCTTCATGCAGCACGGGGTGGGGAAACTTATCGTGACTCTGGTTTTCTTCATGTATCATGAAAGTCACGCGGCCCGTGTAGGCGAGTGGAAGGCGCACTGACTTTGTCGTGAGCAGTCGCCCACCAAACCTCAGCGTAGACAGATCGCAGCCAAGAGGCTGATGTAAGTTTGATGTCAATATTCGCGGCCAGTGCGGACATCTACAGTCAAGGGTTGTGATTCTTCAATCACAGGTTAGTTGAGTACTTATTCTATTATTTAATTGTTGTCGTGATGCCGTGATGATTCCCGGAATGAATTAATTGCCATCGCAAAATTGAGTTGTCGCGTAGCGTTATCCGTTACAGTTGGCGGTTTGCATTTTTAAGTAGGCTTTATCGATCAGCAATGTAATGTGTTACCTGACGGAACAAGCCGTATTCCACAGCGAGTGGTGTGTAAATAAAATAGGCCGAACGATGTGCGTTACAGTGTGTAGCAGTTACGGGTTTGGTTTATTCATTACGCAGGCAAGGCGACAGTTTGTCCGTCATGACATCAACATGCTAGACGCTGTAAATGATAAGGTATAGCTTATTATTAGAGATGTGTAATGTGCTTCGTGACAGTAGAATGGTAAAGTACTTGTTCTATCAGTGATGGTGATTTTTCGAGGAATCAAGGTGATCTCAGCAGTGGTGTATTTGCTGTGTGCAGATAGCAGTGTTATTCCGCGTAAGCCGAATGGCGTTGCATCGGTAGGATAACAATTGATAAGAAGTATTCCTGATACTATTGTTACTGCTGGTTGTCATGTCCGTCCGCTAGGATGACCGTGCGTGTTCCATCTTACGTTTGTCTAGGCAGCGGGAGGTAGGCCGGTAACCCCAACCCGATCAGTAATAGGTCCGACCCAATGCAATCGTGCATGTGCGATGGATGAACATACCCGATCGAGGGTGATGCGGCGCTCCGTAATTCGAGGCCGAGGTGTCTAGATAGATCGAGGTTTGAACCTAACCATTTCTGTCTCTAATATTCTACTCTTCTGGAACCCTGACTCGGTTTATGGAGTACTTGGAGTACTGCCGTGAGGTAGTAGTTGGGAGGGGCATAAACCCCCCCCCCCTCCCCCCAAAAGGTGGAGCCAGAGTTTGGTAGTGGAGTCTGGAGGTTTGCTACATTGGATGACGTGACTTAAGTCGTCACGGGACAAGGTACACGAGACCCACAGTAGCTGTGGGAAAGTGTAGTGGTGGATGGCCACCACAGCTGTGCTCGACCGGCACAGGGATGACTGACCTGAAAGATAGTCAGTGAATAAGAGGGCAACTCAGGATCTGGGGCAGGGATCCCAGACCTGACACTATGGCTGTGATATGATTTTGCTATTTAAGTGTAACAAGTCATGAGTTCTCCTTAGTTAATGCTATAGTAATGAATTATCAGGAGTATAATTCATTATGGACATATAGTTATTAATGTGTGTAATTCATCAGTCCATGGGTGAAGGGATTGATGAATTGATGAGTCTGTCAGGAAGGAGAGGTCCGGCTGGACACCTTCTCGATACAGTAATCCCTACACTGAAAGGAAAGTAAGTGTATATGTTGATTGAGGATGGAAGATGAAACCGGATTGGACTGGCACCAGGCGAAGGATGCTTGACAGAGTCATACAGTCGACTCTGGTGCTAGGGGTTATATGTAGCCCAGAAGTGTTACTTGACTGAACAGGTGGGCTATTGCTTTTCCTACCATCATTATGCCTATATATTATAGTGACTAGGTAGATCTATGATGTGATGATTTCATACTCATGTTGGTAGACATGAGGAATGTCTGAGAGGCAGGTGACAGGGTGGAGATGCTGGTAGTCTTTGTTGTAGTTGAGTACTCACACCAACCTCTCCGTGTTTCAGGATCTGTTATTACTATACAGTAGAAGATTCAAGAGCTGCACCATGAGCTCTATGGGCCCACTCATTCCAGTGCCTATCCAGAAGTTGATTGAGGCTATACTGGGAGTGGTTGTCTGAGTCTGCGAGATCAATGTTGGAAGGAGCTGAGTGCTGAATAAGTCGGTAGGTCTAGGGTAGGACCTCCGTCAAGAGTCCGACGAGTGTCATCCGATCCTGAGAGGATCCAACACTGAAACGTCTGGTGATTCAAGCCAGTGAAGCACTGGTGACATTCAGTCTCTGTGTAAACCTTGGTAATTGCAAGGGAGTGACCTTTCAAGTTGTGCAGAGTGATCATTGTTACCGGTCGCCATGACCTGTGTTATATGCTTCTGGCCCGGCTGGGTTATGGGACACCATGTATCAGTTAATGCTTACATAGTGTTTTTACATTGGTTACCTTTATGAAGCCAACATGTGGTCTAGTGAACTAGGACATTGATTACAACATTGGTGGAAACACCAGAGTGACAGGTTTGTTAAGGTAGGGAGCTACCTCATGCCAACGTTATGAACTGTTGACAATGTTTGTGAAGGTAGGGAGCTACCTCATGCGATGGTGATGAACTGTTGACAGTGTATGCTAGGTTGTGATTACTACCCATGGATCAGGGTAGGTACATAATACTGTGTGAAGATCTATTGTCCAAGGACATGGAACTAAGGTTAAGTGTTTAGTCACCTGATAGACTTTACCAGTGACATTGTGTGTTCGTGTGGAGCAACCGCTTATTGTGTAAGTGACATATCAGTGTGTGGGTCACTGATGAGATAGAAGAGTGACCTGGCTCTTGTGTATTTTGAGACGGCGCTACATGTATTTGTTTTCTGCAAGTGGGAGACCGCTAATGTTCTAGGGTCGGCCCAGACTTCATCAAGAGTGTGACGAGTGAAATAGTACGACAGCAAGGAAGGATCCTTGTTCATCAGTGCAGTGTGAGTCAGGCAGTGGTACTGCGCTTGATCAGCCCTTGCTTGGTTCTCTGGGTGGAGAGGGAACTTTGGAGAGGCAGCAGACCTTGGAGTTCCAGTCCACTGGAGGAGCCTGGGTGAGTCGCTACCACGACTGGACAACCGCACGAGCTATCGTCCGCCTCCATGATGAATACTCATCTGCGTCTGTGATCTTGTACATAGTTCTTCTAGTCTGGCTTTCAGCCATCCTTCTCTGTGTTGTGGTTGACGTAGTTCAGAATTAAATTTTTGTTATCTTAGCTATGACTTTGTGCAGTGATATGACTGGTGTCTGGTCCGAGCCCCCTTGGGGTTTGGAACCCTAGGTGAGGGAGGGGAGATTAAGCTGTCCCGGCTTGTGTGGGGCCTGGTAGATGTAGAGTGCTATTGAGGTGGTTGGAGCAAAGGCAGGGGATAGTAACTATCGTGGCAAACCAGTCCAAGCCCCGGCGGTCTTGTCACAAGATAGAGTGGGGGCTCGTCCGGGATCTTCTCTTTGTTCTGACATCTCGTAGGAATAGGTTATAGTGTCATCTGTCCTATACCTATTATCTACTTGACGAGTAGGGCTACTGATACCTTTCTCTTCGACGTGGACAGACATTTAGTTAAGTTAGTATAGATACATAGTTACAGTGTTGGTTGGAGTACAGTTAGCATTGTGATTGGGTATTGCATATCTATACTGATACTAAGTTACCCTAAGCATGGCTACTCGTACTTTAGATTTAGCTAAGGTGCGGGCATCTGCAACTGAGATGGGATTGGAAGGTGAGGAGTTTAAAGCCTATGTACTGGAAGTAGAGAGAGACTTCAGAGCAGAAGAGAGGGAGAGAAGAAAGTCAGAAATTGAGCTGGAAGCTCGAAAGGTAGCACTTGAAGAGCAAAAGTTGGTGGCAGACCAACAGGCACAAAAACTGGCAGCTGACCTAGAGTCTAAGAAATTAGATGCTAGGAAGTTGGAAATGGAACATGAGTTCCGTATGAAGCAACTTGAGGTAGAGGCTAAATCGGTTGGTGAGTCTGAGGGAGCAGTAGGTGGAGTAGCTTTACCTAGCTCATCAGTAGCCAGCAGACCAGCTTACCATGCTATGAAATGGCCGTTTCCACCATTTGAACCGGACCAAGAGAAGATAGATCAATTCTTAGAGAAGTTCGAGGCAATGTGTAAAGCTATGGGTTTAGAGCCTGAGCGTTGGAATCTTAAGCTTTCACAAGGACTCCGTGGCACCGCGTACGAAGTGTATGCGCGTCTTCCCCCAGGGATGGAAAATGATTATCCAACCCTGAAATCGGCTCTTTTGAAAAGATTCGAAATGACAGCCCATGCTTACAGGCGGAGGTTCAGAACTTCCAAGAGAGAACCAGGTGAGATGTTCTCGGCCTATAGTGTGAGGTTGAACTCATACCTGTTGAAGTGGATGGCGTTGGCCAATTTCAAAGAGGATTATGAGAGTCTGAGAGAGTTGATGGTGGTGGATCAAATGAAAATGCAGATGTCCAAGCCTTTAAGGAATTTCTTAGGGGAAAATGGGGCGGAAAGGCTAGACATAGTAAATAAGTTAGCTGAAAGGTATGTGGAAGTCTATGGTGAGACTGGGGATTCCAGTCAGACTGATTCACAGAAAAGGCAGAGGGGGCTTGATCAGAAGCCCAAGACCAAAGGTCCCAAAGAATCATCCAATGTAGCAGATCCTGTGGTAAAAGACTCTGGTAAGAAACCCGATAAGCAAAGCCCTCCCGCCTCCCCAAAACGGAAGTGGAGTAAGAGGTGGTGTAAGCACTGTAAGTCTCCTTCCCATAATACTGTAGATTGTCTGAGGAAGCCAAAGGACTTGCACTTTGCGTGTCTCGCCTCTACTAGAGGTAGACCTAGCGAGACCACACTTAAGGGTCGGGAGAAACCAAAGTCTGAGAAATCACCTGTGATCGAAACGATAGAGGTGAATGGGAAGCAGGTGGAATGTCTATACGATACAGGATTGCAGTTTGAAGCTGTAATCTCATCCCACCTTGTGAGCCCAGGGCAGCTCACCGGCGAGACAAGAGAATTTCAGCTGGCCATGAGGAGCTCCGTAGCTATGGACTTGCCGATTGCTCGGATTGACATTCGGTGCAGGTACGTTACGGGTAGCATCCAGGCGGCTGTGCTGCCTGATCCTATTTACCCTTTGATCCTCGGTCGTCCGCATGTATTCCTGGGGGACCCCAGGGAACATTGTCTAGTGAGCGCTAGGCAGGCCAGGGCTAAGGATGGAGAAAGGCAGTGTGGTAAGAAAATAGACCATTCTCTTGCGAGGTTAGTGAGCAGTGCTCAAAGTAGGGACCCGACTTTGCGTCCTTACTTACTGGAGGTGTCCCAAAGTTCTGTCCCGCCAACTCCGGGTCAGTTCTATGTAGAAAACCGGTTGCTTTATCGTAGAGCCGGGCAAGGGGATAGCCAGTACGGTCAGATGGTAGTCCCTACTGACATGAGATCCCGCTTGATACATAGAGTGCATACCTTATCCTTAACCGGACATAAGGATGTGGGGACAACAGTCCAGTGTCTTTCCAGCCACTACCACTGGCCTGGAATGACAGGCGACGTGCGGAGATATATCCGGTCGTGCCCAACGTGTTGTCTGGCAGCACCAAAGCACAAGACCAGAAACGGTTTATCTCTGCAGATTGGAGATAGGGTTCTCGCGCTTCTCCCAATCGAGGGGGCGGAATTCGAACTCGGATGGCAGGGCCCTTTTCCTGTGGAGCGGATAATGTCCCGATCCACGTATGAGGTGAAGGTCCGCGGGGAATTGCGTAAGTTCCATTGTACTCTCCTTCAGAATTTGGAGAGGTCCGAGGTAGTTTCTCCACAAGATAGTGCGACTACCATCGCGCTAGATTCGGTTCTGGGTCCAGACGAGGGCGAGGAAGACTCAGTCCTACGCAGTACATCCTGTGGGGAGGGTCTGCGGTCTCCTGAGCGTTCAACCGTAGATAGGGCGAACGGGCTCCGTCGGGAAGAGGCCCATGGTGTTAAGCACACTGGGAATCGAGGTCGGACAGGCGATGTCACATCTGGCACGACGGGATCGTCGGGTGACTCGATACGCCGACAGGCTCACTGTCCTTACTCGCGGGAGAGAAGGCAGGAGCAAGGGTACTCCAGACGAACCTGGAGTAAGCGACCATTCATTTCGGTCGACATCCGCGAACAGTCCACGAAGGTGATGCCTAGTCGGGATAGGAAATATCCTATTGTCAGAAGGGACGAACGAACCTTCAGTAAAGTAACCGATGGCCTACAACAGGTGGATGCGAACAGTCCAGTGTAGACCGATCCTGTAAGCCAATCACCAGGCCGTTACGTTTCGGGCCTAATCGCTGGAGATAACGTATGTTGGAGGCGGTGGTTGGTGATCCAGCATCCATACCATTCTGGTAAATCTCCCCAGGGAAAGTGAACGTTATGGAACGTCTTTTCCTGGAAATCCAATCTCGATAGAGTAGAGGTTCAGAGTTCAGACCGATCTTTGTCTAGTGAGTTCGACCGGGTCGACCATCTTAAGTGGGGGCCTATGTGACGAAACGGATAAATATCGTAAGATCTCTGCATAATATCCCTTTGAAGGGAGTGCGATGCGTTGGTCTCCCTTGAATTAATATCAATTAATAGGGGATTCCCCATCGGAAAATAGTGCGGGGCGGAGCTATTCTAGTTATTTATGGAAAATCTAGAATGTTCTCCCAAGTGCGTACCTGGTAGAGATCTCTAAGTTCACGCGTGCTTCATGCAGCACGGGGTGGGGAAACTTATCGTGACTCTGGTTTTCTTCATGTATCATGAAAGTCACGCGGCCCGTGTAGGCGAGTGGAAGGCGCACTGACTTTGTCGTGAGCAGTCGCCCACCAAACCTCAGCGTAGACAGATCGCAGCCAAGAGGCTGATGTAAGTTTGATGTCAATATTCGCGGCCAGTGCGGACATCTACAGTCAAGGGTTGTGATTCTTCAATCACAGGTTAGTTGAGTACTTATTCTATTATTTAATTGTTGTCGTGATGCCGTGATGATTCCCGGAATGAATTAATTGCCATCGCAAAATTGAGTTGTCGCGTAGCGTTATCCGTTACAGTTGGCGGTTTGCATTTTTAAGTAGGCTTTATCGATCAGCAATGTAATGTGTTACCTGACGGAACAAGCCGTATTCCACAGCGAGTGGTGTGTAAATAAAATAGGCCGAACGATGTGCGTTACAGTGTGTAGCAGTTACGGGTTTGGTTTATTCATTACGCAGGCAAGGCGACAGTTTGTCCGTCATGACATCAACATGCTAGACGCTGTAAATGATAAGGTATAGCTTATTATTGTGTGTGTTTTGCGTATCCTTTTACAGGACTTAGCTGTCAACAGCAGCATCTTTCAGCTGTCTGTTGATCTCTTGGCAAGATTACGCTCAGTAGTTTGCCATTGCTTTCTGAGCGGCCGGCTCAGTATCCGCAAGTCACGAGCGGGGGTCGAACCACCTCAGTTCTCGCTCCGCTGCGAGACTCTGCGTGATAAACGGGATTACAGAGAGAAAGTGTTGTAACCCCACAGCCAGAGAGACCGGCTAGCTTATTATTAGAGATGTGTAATGTGCTTCGTGACAGTAGAATGGTAAAGTACTTGTTCTATCAGTGATGGTGATTTTTCGAGGAATCAAGGTGATCTCAGCAGTGGTGTATTTGCTGTGTGCAGATAGCAGTGTTATTCCGCGTAAGCCGAATGGCGTTGCATCGGTAGGATAACAATTGATAAGAAGTATTCCTGATACTATTGTTACTGCTGGTTGTCATGTCCGTCCGCTAGGATGACCGTGCGTGTTCCATCTTACGTTTGTCTAGGCAGCGGGAGGTAGGCCGGTAACCCCAACCCGATCAGTAATAGGTCCGACCCAATGCAATCGTGCATGTGCGATGGATGAACATACCCGATCGAGGGTGATGCGGCGCTCCGTAATTCGAGGCCGAGGTGTCTAGATAGATCGAGGTTTGAACCTAACCATTTCTGTCTCTAATATTCTACTCTTCTGGAACCCTGACTCGGTTTATGGAGTACTTGGAGTACTGCCGTGAGGTAGTAGTTGGGAGGGGCATAAACCCCCCCCTCCCCCCAAAAGGTGGAGCCAGAGTTTGGTAGTGGAGTCTGGAGGTTTGCTACATTGGATGACGTGACTTAAGTCGTCACGGGACAAGGTACACGAGACCCACAGTAGCTGTGGGAAAGTGTAGTGGTGGATGGCCACCACAGCTGTGCTCGACCGGCACAGGGATGACTGACCTGAAAGATAGTCAGTGAATAAGAGGGCAACTCAGGATCTGGGGCAGGGATCCCAGACCTGACACTATGGCTGTGATATGATTTTGCTATTTAAGTGTAACAAGTCATGAGTTCTCCTTAGTTAATGCTATAGTAATGAATTATCAGGAGTATAATTCATTATGGACATATAGTTATTAATGTGTGTAATTCATCAGTCCATGGGTGAAGGGATTGATGAATTGATGAGTCTGTCAGGAAGGAGAGGTCCGGCTGGACACCTTCTCGATACAGTAATCCCTACACTGAAAGGAAAGTAAGTGTATATGTTGATTGAGGATGGAAGATGAAACCGGATTGGACTGGCACCAGGCGAAGGATGCTTGACAGAGTCATACAGTCGACTCTGGTGCTAGGGGTTATATGTAGCCCAGAAGTGTTACTTGACTGAACAGGTGGGCTATTGCTTTTCCTACCATCATTATGCCTATATATTATAGTGACTAGGTAGATCTATGATGTGATGATTTCATACTCATGTTGGTAGACATGAGGAATGTCTGAGAGGCAGGTGACAGGGTGGAGATGCTGGTAGTCTTTGTTGTAGTTGAGTACTCACACCAACCTCTCCGTGTTTCAGGATCTGTTATTACTATACAGTAGAAGATTCAAGAGCTGCACCATGAGCTCTATGGGCCCACTCATTCCAGTGCCTATCCAGAAGTTGATTGAGGCTATACTGGGAGTGGTTGTCTGAGTCTGCGAGATCAATGTTGGAAGGAGCTGAGTGCTGAATAAGTCGGTAGGTCTAGGGTAGGACCTCCGTCAAGAGTCCGACGAGTGTCATCCGATCCTGAGAGGATCCAACACTGAAACGTCTGGTGATTCAAGCCAGTGAAGCACTGGTGACATTCAGTCTCTGTGTAAACCTTGGTAATTGCAAGGGAGTGACCTTTCAAGTTGTGCAGAGTGATCATTGTTACCGGTCGCCATGACCTGTGTTATATGCTTCTGGCCCGGCTGGGTTATGGGACACCATGTATCAGTTAATGCTTACATAGTGTTTTTACATTGGTTACCTTTATGAAGCCAACATGTGGTCTAGTGAACTAGGACATTGATTACAACATTGGTGGAAACACCAGAGTGACAGGTTTGTTAAGGTAGGGAGCTACCTCATGCCAACGTTATGAACTGTTGACAATGTTTGTGAAGGTAGGGAGCTACCTCATGCGATGGTGATGAACTGTTGACAGTGTATGCTAGGTTGTGATTACTACCCATGGATCAGGGTAGGTACATAATACTGTGTGAAGATCTATTGTCCAAGGACATGGAACTAAGGTTAAGTGTTTAGTCACCTGATAGACTTTACCAGTGACATTGTGTGTTCGTGTGGAGCAACCGCTTATTGTGTAAGTGACATATCAGTGTGTGGGTCACTGATGAGATAGAAGAGTGACCTGGCTCTTGTGTATTTTGAGACGGCGCTACATGTATTTGTTTTCTGCAAGTGGGAGACCGCTAATGTTCTAGGGTCGGCCCAGACTTCATCAAGAGTGTGACGAGTGAAATAGTACGACAGCAAGGAAGGATCCTTGTTCATCAGTGCAGTGTGAGTCAGGCAGTGGTACTGCGCTTGATCAGCCCTTGCTTGGTTCTCTGGGTGGAGAGGGAACTTTGGAGAGGCAGCAGACCTTGGAGTTCCAGTCCACTGGAGGAGCCTGGGTGAGTCGCTACCACGACTGGACAACCGCACGAGCTATCGTCCGCCTCCATGATGAATACTCATCTGCGTCTGTGATCTTGTACATAGTTCTTCTAGTCTGGCTTTCAGCCATCCTTCTCTGTGTTGTGGTTGACGTAGTTCAGAATTAAATTTTTGTTATCTTAGCTATGACTTTGTGCAGTGATATGACTGGTGTCTGGTCCGAGCCCCCTTGGGGTTTGGAACCCTAGGTGAGGGAGGGGAGATTAAGCTGTCCCGGCTTGTGTGGGGCCTGGTAGATGTAGAGTGCTATTGAGGTGGTTGGAGCAAAGGCAGGGGATAGTAACTATCGTGGCAAACCAGTCCAAGCCCCGGCGGTCTTGTCACAAGGACTACAACGAGGGAAACTTTGTAACAAGCCTACTGTGTCACGAAACAGATGTTTAATGTAAACAATGACAATTATAGCCGATTACAGTTGGTGTAAATTCGATGGACGGACGCACAGGTTAACGAATCGGGATATGAGGACATGATCAGCTAGTCTGAAATAAACCGTTAATGCTGCGGGAGAAATTCAACACAGGAACAACACGCGATGGACACGGTGAAACTACAGTAGACGACCTATTTCAACAGGACAGCGATTGACAAGACAACACAGGAAGAATTTTGGCGTAGGAACATATATTATGTGACTGATAGAACTGAAAAAATTATATAGGAAGTGCGAATATTTAAATAAAGTGCTCAAGCATAAAACTAGTAAGTAATTACATGGACATTCGAGAGGATTGTGATATTAGAGACTTTATTTTGGAAAACTCGCGAGAGTTATGAAACAGTGTGTAATAAGGAAACGTGTGTATAAATTGTGCAGATATTACTTGTGACGATTCTGCTGCGACGTGTTAACAGTTAACTGGTGTATAACAGTATAGTTCTGAAACATATAATTTAGCTAGGAAAATGTGAACAATATTGACAAACATATTGAGTTAATCATGTGAGATATAGTAATATTAAAGTGGGTATGTAAATTGTTTGTGTCAGGTCTTAGTTAGATATGACTGAGCTACCGTATAACAATAGACGGTACTACCTGCTTTCTGTTAGGCGCCGAACGTTGGGAGGCCCTTACCAAACCCGACACCCCACATTGTGCCAACGGCTTCGGGTGGAAGAGCGCAATTGGGAGGGTACAAGCCTTACCCTGGTGCGAGGAAATGCAACCTAAAGACAAAGTGTCATGGCAGGGCGGACCAGGCCCTAAGCCTTGGTTGGCGGCTGGTCTAGGATCGAAGCTCCGACAGGCGGACAATTAGAGCATTGCTTTGCTGATCCGGCAGCTTCTGCAGCTTGTCTTGTTCCAGATGTAGGGGTGTTACCTTTCCTCTGGAGTGAACTAGGCAGGCCGAGAGAGGGATCATGCTGCATGGGCAACACATGATCTCTATATTTTATCCCAGGCTTTGTGCTATGGAGAGGCAATAACCCCATCCCTTACAAATTATCGTCTGTCAAGACGGCAAGGTGCCAATGATGTAAATTTTGTAATGCTTAGTTATAGAACATGTTTACGTTTCGGATGCCAATATTTGGTAACATTTACCGAAGGAACAATAGTTATAGTTTAAGCAGTGAAACGATTGATAAACATATTAAATTACGTGTACTATAGCCGGGTAAGATTAGTTTAATAAATATTACTGCAGAATTTTACAACATGAGTTCCGCGTAAATGTAAAGGTATTTAGTTGGAATTTATTACGTTGTCTGATAGGAAAACGTGATGTTAGGAAAGATAATAAATAAATAACAGGAACTTTAATAATTGGAAATATTAAGTTATTATAAAAGATGCTGTTTGTATATTATAGTAAGAATAATTACTAAGTAATGAAGTTGCTACAACGGAGTTATTTTGCAGTAATTAATGGATCTTAAAAATATATAGGAAATCATTGGTAATATTACAGTACAATGATATTAATTTTAATATTAAATATTAATCTATAAATTAGTAATATAAAAACAAACACTAGATAGCTAGCAATATTAATATGATGGTCAACATTTATTAAGGTATTGGTATGGGCTTATTGATTCTTTAGTAGATTATATAGTTTAGTTATGGAGTTTTGTTGGTTATAGCTGCCCAACTAATGTAAACAGACAGCTTAATCGTTAGAATAATTACATTATATATTAGAATAATTACATTATATATTAGAATAATTACATAATATAACTTACCATGAAGTAATAGTAAACATACAGGTTTTTACAAATTATTATTTATAACAAACTAGCTGACCCGGCCCGGCTTCGCCCAGAACCTGGTGGGGAGCATCTCATTAAATTCATATAAGTAGTCATATAAGTTCTCGTTCCCGTTCCCGACTGTCTGTCTATCTGTCTGTCTGTTTGTCTGTCTGTCTGTCAACTTACAAAAAGCATTAGAAAGAGCACTTGAAAGATCTTTACATCTTCCCCCAACAATTAACTTGGGTAAATGGAGCAGCGGCTGCAGCAGCAGCAGAAGAAGAAAAAGGAGGAGTAGGAGGAGGGAGAAGGAAGAGGGAGGTGGAAGAGGGAGAGGAGGGAGGAGGAGGAGGAGGGATGGGAGGAGGAGGAGACAGGAGGAGGGAGGAGGAGGGAGGAGGGAGGAGGAGGGGGGAGGGGGAGGGAGGAGGAAGAGGGAGAAGGAGGGTGGAGGAGGAGGAGAGAGGATGAGGAGGGAGAAGGAGGAGGGGGAGGAGGAAGAGGAAGGAGGAGGGAGAAGGAGGGAGGAGGAGAAGGGAGGAGAAGGAGGAGGGAGGAGGAGGGGAGGAGGAGGAGGGAGGCGGAGGGAGAGGGAGGAGGAGAGAGGTTGAGGAGGGAGGAGGAGCGATGAGGCGGAGGGAGAAGGAGGAGGGAGGAGGAGGGAGGAAGAGGAAAAAGGAGGAGGGAGGAGGAAGAGGGAAAAGGAGGAGGGAGGAGGGAGGAGGGGGAGGAGGAGGGAGGAGGAGGAAGAGGGAGGAGGAGGAGGGAGGTGGAGGGAGGAGGAGGGGGAGGAGGAGGAGAGGAGGAGGAGGGAGAGGGAGGAGGAGAGTGGATGAGGAGGGAGGAGGAGAGAGGATGAGGAGGGAGGAGGAGCGATGAAGCGGAGGGAGAAGGAGGAGGGAGGAGGAGGGAGGAGGAAGAGAGATAAGGAGGAGGGAAAAGGAGGAGGGAGAAGGAGGAGGGGGAGGAGGAGGAGGGAGGATGAGAAGGGAGGAGGAGGAAGAGGAAGGAGGAGGAGGGAGGTGGAGGGAGGAGGAGGGAGGTAGAGGGAGGAGGAGGAGAGAGGAGGAGAGGAGGAGGGAGGAGGAGGAGGGAGGAGAAGGGGGAGAAGGGAGGAGGAGGGAGGAGCAGGGGAAGAAGGGAGGAGGAGGGAGGAGGAGGGAGGAAGAAGGAGGAGGAGGGAGGATGGAGGAGGAAGAAGAAAGGAGGAGGGCGGAGGAGGAGGGAGGAGGAGTTATTAGGATGAGTAGGGGGAGGGAGGAGGAGGAGGGGGAGGAGGTAGGAGGAGGAGGTAGGAGGAGGGAGGAAGAGGGAGGACAGGAGGAGGAGGATGGAGGAGGGGGAGGGGAGGAGAAAGAGGGTAGAAGGAGGAGGAGGAGGGGAGAGGATTATAACGCATATGCCTTTAGATAACTGTCTGTCTCTCTGTCTATATGTCTGTCTGAGCCGGCCCGGCTTCACCCAGTCCCTGGTGGGGAGCATCTCATTTAATTCATATAAGTAGTCATATAAGCTCATGTTCCCGACTATCTGTCTGTCTATCTATCTGACCCGGCGTGGCTTCGCCCAGCTCCTGGCATTGAGCGTCTCATTAAATTCATACAACAACAAAAAAAAAAAAAAAATAACTTAAAAGAATATCCTTCCACACACCATCCATTATTTTTAATGAAAACTGTTTTTAATCACCAACATGACTGTAGATAACTTCTTTAAGCATAAAAAGATGAGTTACAATGTTATGCATTATGCATTATTTTATGAAAACTTTGAAAATGCCTTAAAGATTATATCATTATTTATTATAACTCATATGCCGGTAAATAACTATAGACAAGAGTTTATAAGTCTTTGAAAACCATGAAACAATATGACTATAAAGTATATAGCAATGTTGTTAAAAGTTATGCCCCTTGAAATCACTTCTACAGAGTTAAGTCCCCTTGCTATATTGAAATTATAATGAAAAATGTAACATTAAATAATACTAAGTAAGTAGCCTATTTCATACTACAAAATGTGACAGTTGGCAGCGCGGGAATGAGAGGAAGACGTGTAGAAAATTTCATCTCAATCGGATGGACCGTTCGCGAACGCATAAAGGACATACACACATACATACATACATACATCCATTTTTATATATAAGACTAGCTGACCCGGCCCGGCTTCGCCCAGTCCCTGGTCGGGAGCATCTCATTAAATTCATATAAGTAGTCATATAAGTTCTCGTTCCCGTTCCCGACTGTCTGTCTGTCTGTCTGTCTGTCAACTTACAATAAGCATTAGAAAGAGCACTTGAAAGATCGTTACATCTTCCCCCAACAATTAACTTGGGTAAATGGAGCGGCGGCAGCAGCACCAGCAGAAGAAGAAAAAGGAGGAGTAGGAGGAGGGAGAAGGAAGAGGGGGGTGGAGGAGGGAGGAGGAGGGAGGAGGAGGAGGGAGGAGCAGGAGGGAGGAGTAGGAGGGAGGAGGAGTGGGAGGGAGGAGGAGGAAGAGGAGGAGGACGGTGGAGGAGGAGGAGAGAGGATGAGGAGGGAGAAGGAGAAGGGAGGGGAGGAGGAGGGAGGAGGAGGAGGGAGGAAGAGGGAGGGGGAGGAGGAACAGGGTGGAGGAGGAAGAGGGAAGAGGAGGGAGAAGGAGGGAGGAGGAGGAGGGAGGAGGAGGAGGAGGGGAGGAGGAGGAGGGAGAGGGAGGAGGAGGGAGGAGGAGAGAGAATGAGGAGGGAGGAGAAGCAATGTGGCGGAGGAGGGAGGAGGAGTGAGGAGGAAGAGGGAAAAGGAGTAGGGAGGAGGAAGAGGGAAAAGGAGGAGGGAGGAGGGGGAGGAGGGAGGAGGGGGAGGATGAGGAGTGAGGAGTAGGAAGAGGGAGGAGGAGGGAGGTGGAGGGAGAAGGTGGAGGGAGAAGGAGGAGGGAGGAGAAGAGGAGGAGGAGGAGGGCGGAGGAGGAGGGAGGAGGAGATGGAGGAGGAGAGGGAGGAAGAGGGAGGAGGAGGAGAGAGGATGGAGGAGGAAGAAGAGAGGAGGAGGGCGGAGGAGGAGGGAGGAGGGGTGATTAGGAGGAGGGAGGAGGGGTGATTAGGAGGAGGGAGATGGAGGAGGGAGGAGGAGAGCGAGGAAGAGAGGGAGGAGGTAGGAGGAGGGAGGAGGAGGAAGAGGGTGGAGAAGGAGGAGGGAGAGGGAGAGGGGAGGAGGAAGAGGGTAAAAGGAGGAAGAGGCGGAGGGGAGAGGATTATAACGCATATGCCTTTAGATAACTGTCTGTCTGTCTGTCTGTCTATCCGTCTGTCTGTCTGTCTGAGCCGGCCCGGCTTCACCCAGTCCCTGGTGGGGAGCATCTAATTTAATTCATATAAGTAGTCATGTAAGCTCCCGTTCCCGACTATCTGTCTTTCTATCTATCTGACCCGGCGTGGCTTCGCCCAGCTCTAGGTGTTGCGCGTGTCATTAAAAGAATGTCCTTCCACACACCATCCATTATTTTTAATGAAAACTGATTTTAATCACCAACATGACTGTAGATAACTTCTTTAAGCATAAAAAGATGAGTTACAATGTTATGCAATATGCATTATTTTTATGAAAACATTGAAAATGCCTTAAAGATTGTATCATGATTTATTATAATTCATGTGCCGGTAAATAACTATAGACAAAGAGTTTATAAGTCTTTGAAAACCATGCAACAATATGACTATAAAGTATATAGCAATGTTATTAAAAGTTATGCCCCTTGAAATAATTTTTACAGAGTTAAGTCCCCTTGCTATATTGAAATTATAATGAAAAATGAAATATTAAATAATATTAAGTAAGTAGCCGATTTTACACTAAAAAATGTGACAGTTGGCAGCGCGGGAATGAGAGGAAGACGTGTAGAAACCGTTCGCGAACGCATAAAGGACATACACAGATACATAAATCCTTTTTTATATATAAGAAGATTAGAGAATTTGAATTATTATTAACACTTTATAAAATCCAAGAAGTTATAGATGTTATTATTCTTTAAAATATATATTAGTTTTAAATCAATAACTTAGTAGTCAATAATAGATTGTAGTAATTTGAATATAAGAGCTATTAGAAATTATTGAGTATTATATACTATATTACTAGGAGAATATATTAAATAGAGCAATTTGGCAAATCAGTTGCTGATACTGATATTCTATAATTTTCTACTATTCTGGAGTAGAACTATAAAATTAGATTACTGCATTGAGATTTAGTACCAGTTTACCCTCTTACTTTATAATAAGTTTAGATTTTTGATATTCAATTAAGGTATTATTTAGGAAACAGTATAAGTAGTGGAATACTAGACTATATTATTATTTAAGGAATTTATATTATTATTAATGGGATTTGTTATGTTGTTATATTAACTAATTTTGCGGAAGTACAAAATGCACTAACATTTAAGGTTTATTTGATTATTTTGGAATGACAAACTCTAACATTTTGGAAATTTGATTAACAACTGTTTGTTGTGTTTGCTGTATTTTGCATAATATTATATAGTAACGGAGAGGACTCAGGTATGGTTTTGAGGAAACCATCCATCCATCCATCATGTGCCATGCCGGTAAGCGTGGGCGGTCATGTTCTGCCAACTCACTCGATCACCAGAGTTGCGGATCAGCTCTGTGTTCCTGTCTCGACCATGCCACGTGGCCAAGCCATCCAGATATTTGCTCGTAGGTCTTCCTCTTGGTCTCTTCCCTTCGATCATGCCAGTTGTTACCAAGTTCTCCAATTAATTTCTTCTCATAACATGCCCAAAAACTTTGACTGTCTACGTCTAATGACTCTAATCAGTTTACGATCTTCATTTGTTTCTTAAAGGACTTGTTCGTTGATTTTTCTATCTGTCTATGGTATTCTTTGCATGTTCCTCAGAAACCACATTTCCACAGCCATTAGCTGTTCTTCAGCTTGACTGCTATCACGAAGTTCTTTATGATAAGTGCGTGATATCGTCGTTGTCTAGGTAACGATACTCCTGGTGTGTCAATTGAGCTATCTAACTGTCTTACAATATAACTCACCCCCGCAGTGCACATTCACCAGTCATTAAACAAGATTGAGTTGGCGCACATAATCCTTTATTGCAGAAAGAACACGGACAAACGGAACACAACTCTATATCCAGAAACAATATAATCCATAGAATATCCATATCCACCTCACAACTTAACACGCACACATCACTGTCTTCTCACGCCTGCTTAATCTCAAATCCACAAGACAGGTAATCCAGCTCTTATCCACAGCTGGATCTCACACAATACAACCCACACACTGGGACTAGTCTCCGCTAGCTATCCAACCCACTTTGGGTTAAGGCCTGCACTCACTATAAAACCCACTCTAGGTTCAGGCCTCCATTAACTATCCAACCCCCACTGGGTTTTAGGCCTGCATTCACAACTGGGAGAACAACACAACCCACGATCTGACCGCAGTCAATCTAAGCTCCCCCATCATTAGCCTACCGATCCGCTCGGCGCCAAAACATAAACTGTCCTGTAGTCCCCTGACTTCACACGAAAATACACTGCTCTCCCCCCATCCACCCTGGGGGTCTGCACTCATCCTTACCATTATTACTCAGGGCTAGTTGTTTTTCTCGTAGTCTCGCTACAAAGGTCACGCACCTCAATGTCAATGACCCAGGCATATGTCACTGCTTATTGTCCACGCTTCACATCCATACAAAAGTATAGGTTCTATGTAGCATCTCAACACTCTTTTTCTTTTTTCAATTGATATCTCTTTGTTGGTCAGTATGTTTTTCATCTTGCTAAAGGCTACCTTCACAATGACAATTCTTGTTTTTATCTCTTCAAGGCATCTCCCATCAGATGTTATGACTGTGCCGAGATAACAGTATCGATTCACTTGTTTAAGAATATGTCCATCTACTCGTATATCACATTGTGGGATTTCCTTCTTCCTAGTGACGACCATAATCTGTGTTTTTTACAATTTAATTCTAACCCTAGTTGTTCACTGTGTGCAACAACCGCATCTACTAAATTTTGCAGGTCTTGTTCATTGTCTGCAATCAAGACTGTATCATCTGCATATCTAATGTTATTGATGTATCGTCCCCCAATGTTGATTCCTTCCATATCTTCTATATTTCTAAATATATATTCACTGTACAGTGTTGTACAATGTTGATTCCTTCCATATCTTCTATATTTCTAAATATATATTCACTGTACAGGGAAAAAAGATCTGGAGACATTACACATCCCTGTCTCACACCTCTTTAATAGGCTGATATTCACCTACATCAATATCAATTCTTATGGCAACTTGATGTTTCCAATATATGTTTTTTACAAGTCTAAGGTCCTTTCCATCAATTTGTAAATCTTCAAGCATCCTTATCATGTCAACATGTCTCACTTTATCGAAAGCCTTTGTGTAGTCAATAAAGCAAAGATATAGATCCTTGTTTACTTCTATAGAACGCTCAATTACTGTTCTCAGTATATACACAGCATTTACTGTGCCCTTGCTTTCTACAAACCCACATTGTTCTTCTCCTATTTCGGGTTGTATTTTCTTCCTAACGCTTTGCATAATAATTCTCAGCAGAACCTTTGTGATGTGGCTCATTATACTAATTGTTTTATGTTGATCGCATTCCATGGCTCCTGATTTCTTCGGGATTGCAATAAATATAGAATTACATAATTCAGGAGGTATATCCCCAGTATCGTATATAGCGTTCAGCAGCCTGGTGATTTGGTTGACTGATTTCTTTAACATTTCCCATTGGTCATTGACATCTTGAAATAATATTTCCATTTCGGACAATGCATCAATTCTGTTTTTTACCTCTACGTTGAATTTATCTTTTATGTCCTCACTCTTCAGTGCTTGTAGATCAAATTGTGTGTTTCTTGGTGAATATTTGACTTTCTTTAATTTTATATGTAAATTGCTTAAGATTAATCTATGGTCGCTGTAGCAGTCTGCCCTTGGTATAGTTTTTGCGACTTTTAAGGCATTTCGAAATATTCTGTTGATGAGGATGTAATATATCTGATTGTTAATCTTATGATCAGGACTCCTCCATGTCCATAATCTCATTGGTGCTGTTGAAACCAGGTGTTTCCAACAATCAAATATTGCTCTTTTGCCCACTGTACTAGTCTGCAACCTCTTTCATTCTGTTCCCCTAGCCCATAGTTGCCTACTATGCATCCGTCCTGTTGATTTCCAACCTTGGCATTCAAGTCACTCATTATGATAGTTACTTCAGAATTCTTGCATATTTTGAAGGCTTTCTCTAAATCACTATAAAATTCATCGATGCTGTCATCACTACTGTCAGCTGTTGGTGCATAAACTTGTATGACGTTGACATCAAAAGGTCTTCCACTCAACTTCACCAGTAACACTCTGTCTGATACAGTCTAATGTCCTTTGATCGATTTTGCTCTCTCTGTATCCATTATAATTGCTACTCCTTGCTGTTGTTTCTCTCCACCAGAATAGATTATTCTATATTCCTCAGATGTCATAATGCCCATTCCTGTCCATCTGGTCTGACATACACCTAACAGGTTAATATTTAATCTTCTCATTTCATTCTTAATGTTATCAAATTTCCCATCCCCACTCATAGTTCTTACATTCCAAGTTCCTACTTTCAATGTTTCAGTGATATTAATCTTTTGCACCTAATAGCCTGTTGACGGTCTGGTGTCACCTGGTGTGCATGACTACCCCTACCGGGCGAGGCTACTCCTATGGAGCACCCATTTACGCCGTTTCTCTGATTATCGATAAGACTGCAGTACATGATGTTCTTGGCATCTGTAAAGAAGGTAGTTTGCCATTGCTTTCCCTCCTAGCAGTGACCATACTGGTCGATGACAGTAGCCATTGTCTCCCAAAAAGGAGATCCTCTGCCTACCGTCGTGAAGCTGGAGACCATAACCTACAACTATCTGTTGACTTCTCTTCAACTTCATCCACCACCTGCACCCATGGCTTCACGTAACACTGATCGGGGGGCTAAACGGGTATTCCATCTTGCCCAAGGGTGTCCCGTAGGCTAGAGGAGGGAAGGAGGCACCTGACCTCTCCTTTGATAGGGGATACCCCTATCCCGCCACCCTAACATGTGTTTATAATTTACGTTCATTCAAGAGTATTTTTTGAACGTAGTTTAATGCATGCAGAAACTTATTTAATTTGTTATCATCTTTTGCATGTATTCTTTGAATATAATATTGTTAGTTGTTTGGTAAGTAAGTATCATTTCAGCTACAGATTAAAGGCATACAAACCTATACATTCAGTAAAGAGATACTAATTCAGGTAACAAGGGACATTATTTTCTTAGTACCAATAGAATGATTTGAACATATTGGTAAAACAGCAGTCAACATTGAAACCAGAGGTAGATGTGAAGACTATGATGTTGCTTGTGAATGTTGGAAACTATAACTAGGTCATCGAAGGGCTGTTAGTGGAACAAGGATACGTGTTATAAGACGTATAAAGGGTACGCATCACGCTCGGCTACAGAATTCGATGCAATAGAATTCAGCACTTAAAAGTGATATCATATAGTGTTCATAGATATTAATGCTTTGCATTTGTTCCTTGTATGGAGTCATTTTGTGTTCAAAACATTAACAATTCTAATTAATTGATTGTTATTTACTAATACAATTAATTGATAAATTTAGTGATTCATAAAGTTAAATATAATTAATTGAACCATATGTAGGAAAAAGAATGTTGATTTTCAATTAATGAAGCATAGCTGTTACATTTCCATATTAAGGTAAAGCAAGTGGAAATAAGAGAAATAATTTCAATAAGGTTATAAACGTATGATTATTAATTGAATACAATGAATGTGTCTTTTATTGATAACTAGCTGCCCGGCCCGGCTTCGCCCAGGCTCTGGCGGGATCTATGTATGTATGTATGTATGTATGTATGTATGTATGTACGTACGTACGTACGTACGTACGTACCTACCTACCTACCTACCTGCCTGCCTGCCTGCCTGCCTGCCTGCCTGCCTGCCTGCCTGCCTGCCTGTCTGTCTGTCTGTCTGTCTGTCTGTCTGCTTGTCTGTCTGTCTGTCAGTCCCGGCCCGGCTTCGCTCAGCCCCTGGCGGAGATCTATCTATCTATCTGTCTGTCTTCTTGTCTGTCTGTCTGTCTGACCCGGTCCGGCTTCGCCCAGCCCCTGGCGGTCTAAAATAAATCCATTATTTGTAATGAACACTGGTTTTAAAAACATAAAAAGATGTGTTAGAAAATTTTCACTATTTAAATAGATGCATTACTTTCATGATAATTATGAAAATGCCTTAAAAATTGTATCATTATTTATTATAACTCATATGCCTGTAAATAACTATAGACAAAGAGTTTATAAATCTTTGGGGGAAAAACCCCCCCCGCATTTTAACAGTATTTTAACAGGCGTGCTGCGTGTAAGGTATGCATAAAGTATGAACAACACACACAACATTAACTTAAGAATGTCCTTCCAGGCACCATGTGCTCTCTTTCACTAAAATAGAAAATTAGATTTTTAACTAACTATTGCATTTCATCTGAATCTGATAAAGGGCACACACACACACAAACAAATATTGTCTACATATATAGTAGAGGATATTGAAATATGGTACAATAAATGCTGGGTACTTCAAAGGATAGGCTTCTTCTTTTTTTTTAGACAAAAAACAAAACAAAAAAACAACAACCTGCATTTTAACAGGCGTACTGCGTGTAAGGTATGCATAAGGTATGCACACCCACAACATTGAATGAAAAATGTGATGTTGACACACACGCGGCCAAATTAAAAAAAAAAAAAAAATTAAAATCGAGAATATACCCATTTAATTGTGTACTGACCTTCTCT